>ML107043.1:0-74564 GCA_003697995.1 Taxidea taxus jeffersonii
GGTTCTCAGCTCCAGGAGTCATGGCCACTGTTTCTGGTAGAAGCATCACAGCGCCTGGACCACATCAGAGAAGGCCCAAGCTCGGACTCTCCAGAGCTCAAGCAGGATTCTCCATCCTTCGGGGGCTCTCGGCTGCAAAACCAGAAACCAAAGCCGGTTGTCTGCTGCCAAGGGCTGGTCCGCGGCGGGGTGGGTTTGTTTTGGTTTTTGGCTTCCTCGTTGCTGCTGCCATTTAGGACTGTAGAGGGGTCACAGAGAGGCAGAAATCAAGGGAGCCCCAGGGAGATCAGCCAGAGGCAGCCGTGCCTGGCCGGGCCCTGCCCCTGTCACACCCTGGTCTCTTCTGGGTCACGGTCACGGTCACGGCCACCACTGGATGGCAGCATCAGGGCCTGGGCCACACCGCAGGTCCCCCAGCAGCCCACAGCAGGATGCAGGCAGGTGCTAGGGACTGCCACTGGGCACGGGGAGGGCCGCCACTGGGCACGGGGAGGACCGCCACTGGGCACGGGGAGGGCTGACGGAAAGCCCAGAGGGAAACATCAGTCCAGGGCTGGACCCTGACTCTATTTGGTGGGGCATTTTTTGGAGAAATGGCTCCTCAGCGACTGGTTCCAGGAGAATGAACACAATTTTTCCAGGAAAAGGAGGGAGGAAAGGTGCTTGGACAGTCCTTGTAAAGTGATAGGAGTGAGCCCCTCTGAACGGCCCGAAGGAGAGGGCTGGATGGGGTCTGCGGTGCGGCTCTGGTTTGCCAGCCCCTGTCTCTGGAAGCTCGTCTCCTCCCTCAGAGCAAGGCCACCCACAGGGGACACGATGTCTCAACTGCTTCTTTAAAGACACGAGCGTGTCACCCAGCAGGTCACCGCAGGTCAGGGGTGTGGGGGGCAGGTGGGGAAGGCAGTGTTGTGTGAAACAAAGGACCACGGTGGCAGATGGGCCAGCCAGCAGCAGCTCCCACCCCTGGCCCAGAGCGAGGGGTCCCCACTCCCTTCTGGAAAGGACAGCTGGGAGGTCTACTTCAGTGTTCATTTCAACATGTCCCCCAGGAGTGGTACCCTGTGGCCTGCCCCCAACCCACAGAGGGGTCCCTGCTGCCTGTAGATCAGAACGGGATGGTGCGCAGGGGGCCCCCAGCACAGCGCCCCATTCCAGGAGAAAGAAATGGGGAGCGGAGGCCAAGAGAACTCTGTGCAGCAGACCCCGGGAGGACGACCGCCTGCCTTTAGTGTCCCCCGTATACCCTCGTCCTTTTCCATACTTGCCTCGCTTTACTCAGCAGGTAACTACTTAGGTTTTGTTACTTCTTTTTTCCTACGGGGCTCCCATGTACCTATAAATATCAGTGTGCTTTTCTCCCATAAGCCTTGTAGGTCAATTTAATTTTCAGGTCCTGCTGAAGACCTGAGAGGGGAGAAGTCAAATCTCCCCCCCCCCCCCCACCCGCACAAGGACACAGGCCAACCGCAGGGGCTGCGTGGGACCCCTGCAGAAGTCCAGGTGGGGCCTTGGGACCAGGACAGGCCTCGGGCCCTGTTTGAGTAGGGAGAGAGCAGACAGCACGTCCTCCAGGCTCTGACCTCACTCAGGCCGGGCAGGGGCGGGCAGGGGTGGAGCGTGACGCTAGCGGACGGAGGAGCCCGCTGGCCAGCCCCACACAGCCCAGTGACTCAGTTCTGTCCTCTGACCCAACCCTGCAGACTCCAGGTTCCCAGCAGCTGGTGGATGGTTGGCAGACAAGGGAAGGAGAGCTGGGGAGCCAGGAGAATGAGGAGATGTCTCAGGCAGCCAGCCCCAGACTGATCTCCATGGCTAATAAGTCCACAAAGAAGCCTGTGCCCATCCGTCGGAAGGATGTTTCCCACGAGGCACTGTCAGCAAACCGGATCTGCGGAAATCCCTACCCCATAAAAAGTAGCCAGTTCAAGTCCTACCCTGCCAATAAATGATGTGGACTTTGGGCAAATCAGCTCTCCTGTTGGGCTTTCATTTCCTCCTCCGAGCAATGAGGGGAAGTGGGTTTTCCTCCCGGATCTGGGAACATCCCATTTTTAGACTCTCTGGTCTCAAACTGCTGTTTAAAATAAGCAATTTCTTCAAGAGGCGAAATTCTATCCATTAGGAATATAAAAAGAAAAAAGAAAAATTAGTCAGCAAGTGCGGAAATCCTGTTTCTTGGGCAAATTTCCTTTGGGTTCTAAATAAGCAGACCTCAGCGGAAGAGAGCCCGCACGCTGGGGCTGGGAGGCCCACACCACTTTGCACCACCCTCCTGGAGGGAAGGACCCACGGGCCCACGGGAGGCAATGCTCCTGTTGACTGCTGTTGCCAAGGTAACACGAGGCCAGGCTGCTAACAGGTAGAAGCAGCTGGTTCTTCTTACTTACCTTGAAAATCACCAGGAAGCTGATTAAATTTTCTCAGCATCACAGCTGGGAGCCGAGGAGCCTTCTCCGCCTCCAGGCAGCACACCTGGCTTCTCATCTCTGCACTGCCATGGATGTCGCTCAGCTATGGGACAAGTCACTGCCCCTCTGTCTCCCCGCCTGCAACACGAGGGGTCGGAGGTATCCGAGGAAAGGCCTCAGGTTTTCAGAGCACCCCTCACAGGGCACTGTGGGCGTGAGGCTGATTTTCATCCATTTTTTCCCCAAGGGAGGAAACAAAAAATTTTCATTTTGAGCGCATAAAATGTAGGAGCCCTTCAGCAGCAATGAAAACCCTACATAGAATAAGGAAGGTTGAAAGAAAAACACAAGGAGCTGATGATAAAATGTTAACTCCCTTCAGTTACTCCTTGAATTTACAGCGAAAACATTAAAACGATTGACAGGTTTAGCTGGGGATGTCATTGTGGTTTTGGGGGAGAGTTATGAGGCTTTTAAAACTCATCAGAATCTACTGAGGTGCCTACATATTTCTTCTAGCAGCTCACAGAGAATCAAAACAGTTTGTTTTACTCCTCTCCATCTGGGCACGTCCAAGTTCCAATATGGTTTAAGTAATAGTGGATCTTTTCTTTCTTTCTCCTTCCTCCTTTCCCCTTTTTCTTTTTCTTGTTTTCTTTCTCTTTCTTTCTTTATCTCTCTCCTTTCTCCCTCCCTCCCTTCCTTCCTCTTTTTCTCTCTCTCCCTTCCTTCCTTCCTTTCCTCCTTTCCTTCCTTCCTCCCTCCTGCCCTCACTCCTTCCTTTCTTCCTTTCCTTCTTTCTTTCCTTCCTTCCCTTGCTTCCTTCTTTTCTTTCTTTCCTTCCTTCTAAAGGAGATAGACGTTTATTGAGTGCACTGCAAGGGAGTAGTGGGCAGGACAGCAAAGGAAAGGTTGTCTGCTGGACCTTTGGTTTCAATAAAAACACAAGCCTTATCCCATCTAATTCAGAGGGACCAATCAAGTAGAAATGACACATTCGTAATAATTATACTAGAATCATCTATACTTGAAGAACGCTATCTTAGGAAATACAATTCTACTGGCCTTCAATAAGAGCAAGTGTGGCATCAATTAAACGGCAGCAATTAAACTAAAAATACCGATCAGAATTACTTTTTTAAAAGATTTGTTTATTTTGGAGGGGGGGGCTGAGGAGCAGAGGGGGAGGGGGAGGGACGAGCAGACTCTGGGCTGAGCAAGGAGCCCGAAGTGCATCTTGATCTCACGACCCCGAGGTCATGACTTGAGCTGAAATCAAGTCAGACGCTCAACTGACTGAGCACCCCAGGGGCCCCGATCAAAATTGCTTTTGAGAGAGAACCGAGTCCAACATTCTGCTGTGTGGACATTCGGGGCCTGCTGCTGCGAATTGTACCCACATAAGGCCTCGGACCCTGAGCCCTCGTGGCTCAGCCAGCTTCCTCCCTTCCCGGCCCCCCGGAGCCCTGGGTCCCCCCGCCTCTGTCCTGGGCTGAGTTGGGGGCGCAGAGGCCACGAGGGAAAAACTGGGCCTTACGTCCGCCTTTGCCAACTTGTGTCAGTGTGATCCTCCCCGCTGAGCTGGGCAGGGCTGCCCACCACCTTTCTGGAGCTTTCTTCTCCTCTGAGAGAACAGGAGGTTGTAATAGCAGGAGGTGGTTCTTTCCAGGTCTTCCTCCTGGTCCTCGGCCATCTTCCCACGGGAGGCCCCCTTCTGAGGGCTGCTGACATCGCCACGAGGCGGGGAGAGGTTCTCCCTTGCTGAGCAGTACATGCCCTCCTCGACTGCGGTTCTGCTGAGTTCCCTGATGCCTTCTTGGAAGTTCAGGCAGGGTTTGAAATTTTGCCGGTTTGAAATACTCCGTTTGGAGACTCTGGCCAGCTGTAAGCACTTTGCTCAGAAAACTTTCCCCAGGCTCCTCTTCCCAAGCCTTTGGGCAGGAGCAGTCAAGCTGGCAGCATCCGGGAGTTTCTGCAAACCGACCTCTGACCGAGAGTTCTGGTCTCCTTCCCCCAGTTCACTCTTTCTGTCTGGACCCAGGTCAGCAGCATCGGTGGGACGTTCTCCAAAGTGAGCAGGAAAGGGTGTCTCCTCAGCCTACATCCCCTCAGAGATCCTGTCTCCCTGTGTGCCTTCTCTTCCAGAACCTTCTCCTGCTGTCCCATGGCTTTCCCAAAGATGGGTGTTTTCATCCAAACCTCCACATGCTCTTCTCTGAAGTTGTTCTACATTCTTCTGAGAGGTTCAGGAGGTTTTTTGGCATCGGGCCGTCGGGACGGGAGGGATTTCAATGCATCATCTGTGTGTGAAGGCAGCCAGCATCAGTCCTTGGAACAAAGCCTCGGGGGTCACTTTTCTGCTCTTTTTCGAGAAGGTCGACAGTGTCAGGTGAAGAGCTGGGTCTGTTGGCATCTGTGCATGTTGCCAAGCGTGTAGTATGTGGCTTCCGGGGTCCCCTGGACTCACCACAGCTTTCAACTCGGGCAGAAAACCTCTTCGCTGGCTCTTTTCCCTCCTTAAAGTATGTTGGTTCTTTTACTGTAAAATCAGTCACAGCGCTGCATACCAGAAGCTCCCAGGGAAACCCAGAGTCTTGACCCTTGCCTCAAACCAGCAGAGCACGGCACACTGGCTCCAGGACCAGTGGGAAGGGATTTTGGGGGGCTGTCATTAGGCCCCCCTCAGCTCCAAAGGGCCCTGCAGCTGTTTGCCGTATCTCTCTCTACAACAGCGGACCACAAGGAGCCCTGAGGAATGTTCTAGAACTCTGACCCAGACAAGTGCCCCCCCAAACCCAGACAGACCCCTGGTGGGTGGGGGAGGGGAGGCCACGTTCTACAAGACAGGGCCCTCTGCCTTTGCCTCTGTCACTGCCCAAACAGAGCATCGCTGTGTCTGGTGCATGAGCGTGGTGGACGGGGCAGCTCAGCCACCTCCAGCTCCAACTGGCCCCCTGGGAAGCCTAGGGACCAAAACAGGGCCACACCAAGACCTGGGCGCTGCTGGTGAGCATGTCAGGGTGTGTGGTGTGTGCACTGTGGAAAGGACAAATGTACCCCATTCCCTCCTGAGGTTCCTTCTCCGGGCTCAGAGATTCCTTCAGAGATTCCAGGCAGCTGGAAGCCCAACCTGCCCACCAAGGTCACGGGGCTTCCTTCTCCGTCCTCGCAGGCTCTTCCCTGGTTTACGTCTGCTACCTCCTCTGGGCAGGGCAGAGGACTGAAGGACCTGACCCATGGGATTCACTTTCAACCTGCTTTCCACTCGGAGGAAGTCAGGAGAAACTCATCCAAAAGGGCAGAGTCTTAACCTTGCACAAAGGTTCAGTGGAGCCCCTTTGCCCTGTTCAGACCAAACACTCCAGGATGGGACTCCCAGGTGCAGAGGTGGGGGCTGGGGGGCAGTGACCCAGGGCCAGGTTCAAGTGCGCCTCTGTGGGGCTCTGCCCGGCAGGAGTTCTTCTCTCACTGAATGGGCTTCAGAAGCATCCCACGGTCCTGTGTTCTCTCTGGGAGGCTCAGACCTAGTACCTTCTTGTCCATCACCTAAATCCCCTATAAGCCACTGCCAAAGTGCCTTTGCCTATGGCTGGAGATCCCTAAAGTAGATACGGGGCTCCAGGGTGGGACCAGGCCTGGAGGGCAGGGGATGAGGGGGTCAAATATCTGATTGGGGGGCAGTCTGCGCCCTCCTTTCCCTGCACTTCACCTGGTCCCTCCCTGCCTGAGGAGGGGCTGCGGGTCCCTGCTCCAGCACCTGGCCCTCCACAGGCCGCTGGCCATTAATGGTTTTCTATCAGGTTTGTGCTTAAGATTTCATTTGCGTAATTGCGTAAATGTTACCTTAGCTATAAAAACCCATCACCACTGAACAGTACACTTAAACGTGGTTAAAATGGTAAATCCTGTTTCTAGTTCACCATAATAGGAGGTCTGACCAATTGCTGGGTCAGATCGTCTCCCAGGCCCCTCCGGCACCGGATTCCACACCCTGTCTGCTTTGCTGTGCTCCCAGGGCCCCCCCTTCTGCAGAGCACTTTGGAGCAATGCGGGTATTCCGAGGTTAGATGGGGGAGGAGGGCCTGCCAAAGTCCTGGGTCCCTGGAGAGCACCGCAGCCCAGAGTGGAAAAACCGGTGGGGACAGAGAGAAGGGGGACTTTTCGCTAAAACCTAGAGAGCAGCCCTTCCCCTAGTTTTCATTGTCTCCAAACACAGTCTCCCAAATAAGGTAGAGGTCAAAGGAGTAAGTACATACAAAGGTTAAATTCAAATATTACATATTGAGGTGAAAAGGATTTTTTTAACATCATTTTAGCAACTGGTATCATAATGCCTCTTGGCGTAGGGGAAGGGCTGTCTTTGTTGAGGGGGGGATTGCCTCAAGTGACCCCAGGCCCCAGGGCCTCCAGGAGCAGGGGCCGCTGTTCCGAGCAGGACAAAGGGGAGATTTGAGGTTTGAGTTCCAAAAAGGAGAGGAGGGAGAAGGGAGCCCCCTGGGGCGGGGGAGGGGTAAACAGGAGACCCAGAGGCTGGAAGGGCGGAGAGGTGGAAGGAGCCGGGTGGCAAGAGGAAAGGCTCTAGGCAGAAGCTGTCTGAGCTGCTCAGGAAGCCTTCTCACCTGCCAGAAGCTCAGAGAAGGGCCAAGACTCACTTGGAGGGGCGGGACCCCCAAGGCTCCCCAAGAGGGGAAATCCTGCCCCACCCTGACACCCCCTGGATGGTTCTGTTGTTTCCAGAGGGGAAAAGAGGGGACCAGTGGGAAATAGGAGGTTTTTCCAGACCCTTCCGGGCTTCCTCCTCAAAAACAAGCCAACAGACCTGCACAGCTGTGGCTAGACCCCAAATAACCTCACCTCGAGGGCTGGCAGAGCTTTCTAGCTACAGACACCCTGCAGCCACGGCATACGACCGAGCCGAGGGGCCCCCAACCAGAGCCTGAAGGAGCCACCAGAGGTCAGTGAGCCTAACAGCGGACAAGAGTGCTTACAGAGCTGGGTGCCACTCCCAGTGAGACCCCACAGCAGCCCATTATTACCATCCCTTCGCAAAAGAGGAGGCATCTGCCCAGAGAGGTTCATGAACCAGCTCGAGATCACAAAGCTGGGGAGTGGCAGAACCAGGGCTCAGACTTGGAAATCCTGACCCAGTCTGTTGTTCCAGATGTTGCCTTTTCCTCCCTCAGAGCTAGGAAAGCGGCAAGGGGTCGAACACTGTTCCCCCTTCTTGGGCAAGCTGCCTCTCAGTCTTACTCTCCTTACCAGAAAAGTCAGGTCAGAGGCTGAGGAGCTGGAAATCTAGGCCCAGAGCTGGCTCTGTGTCCCTTTGCTGTACCCTCCTGGTTAAAGCAGTCACAGGCCAGTCCAGACTCAAGGAGAGGAGAGAGACCGCACCTTTCAAGGTTGGTGTCCTTGTCTCCATCCTACAGATTGGTAGATCGAGGCTCAGAGTGGCAAAGTGTCCAGGGTTATAGAACTTGGGAGACAGAACCAAGGTTCACACCCAGGACCGCGGCTTGGTCTGCGCGGGTCTGAGGTCTGGACTCCTCTTGCCCACCTCCCGCCCATCTCGCACAGCTGACTTCAATGTCGAGCCCAGTGGTTCCCAGCCCGGGCTGCAGCCTCACCTGTGCACTTTAAAATCACAGATTTCGGGCCCTGCTTCCTGGAGTTCAGCTTGAAATGGTCTGATGTGGGGCCTGGAATCGAGAATTTTCAAAGCACTCAAGTGATTTTCATTGTAGCCAAGGAGGAGGACACTGGTTACACTACACCAGACAGGCTCCCTCCTGCCTGTGGCCTGCATGGAGGACCGTCCCAGGACAGTCCTTCCCTGACCCTGAGCATCCCTGTTCCTCCCTCCAGCTCAGCAGGGAAGAGGAGAGTGCCCCCTCGCCAGTCAGCTTCCCCCATGGAGGGGTGGACTTCTAGGTCCCCGTGAAGCTTATTTGTCAAGGTAAGAGGCTGGAACATGGTTTAATAGTCCGTGAGCTTGATTTATGACTTTTGAACGTGTAGACATTGAGTACGTGGGCCTCCAATGGCCCTGGGTCCTGACAGTGTTCGGGTAAGGTCTGCAAAACCCCGTCCTCTGGAAACAGTGGCCTGGGAACTGGTCCAGGCTGGCTTCATGCACGGGTCTGCCTGGTCGGTTCCAGTTGTCCCCTCGAGTGTCAGCTCAGATTCCTGACTCACCAGGGCAGACGGAGGCTCATAGGGAGTCTGCTTCCATCTCAGCGCTCTCTCACCAGTGCCGTGGGGACTGTGGGGAGGCCCTACCTTGGCCAACACCCCACGAATTTCCAGACCCTGGCGAAGTGACTGTGCAGGGAAAGCACACGTATCATCACCCTGAGGGTCATTGCCCGCCTTAGTCCTGGAGCTCAAGACACCCCCACTCCTCCGTCCATAACGTGCACCCTGATCAGCCAGGCTCTTGGTGAAGTGCAGACTCTGACTCTGTGGACTCTGCTCTCTGGCTCCAGGCTGGCACGGCCACAGCTCGCACGGCGCCCTCGGGGGACACACCTCTTCCTTCCGAGCCTCTCCAGCAGGCCCTTAACCATCTTGTTCCTTGGCCTCTGCAGGGTGGGGCTGGGTTAAGACAGTGAGGAGTGGGACCCAGCCCGCGCACCCACAGGCCCTGAGGCTCCTTGGCAGACACAGCTGAAAACCTCACTCAGATGTCCTCCCTGGCTCTGGGGCTCTGGCCTCAGAGGCCGGCGTCAGAACCCACTCCTGGGCCCTTCCCACCCTTGCTGGGCGGCCCAGGGCTCCAGAGCAGGGGCTGACAAAACGTTCCTGGATCTGGTGGGACCTTCAGCAGGGAAAGGCTCCTACTCATGGATTTGGGGCTAGGCTGTTTTAAAACAGTCCTATCATGCGACACCTCAAACTCCACCGCAGCCGAGTCCCTTCCTCATTGTATTGTCAGGGTCTGTTTCTCCTCTAGATCATGCGCTCTGAGACACAGGCCATTTTCCTCTCTCTCTGATCTCGAGCTCAGCGCCTGGCACACAGAACGTACTGAACGGACCTGTATCTCGTTGCCATCTGACACGCACGTACTGTGCAGCGGTGACGTTTCCGGATCTTGCCACCAGAGGGCAGGGGCACACAGCAGCTGGAGCCCCCGCAGATCCGCGGGGACAAAGTGGGGCAGGGTGGGTACCTCAGACCTCAGGATCCAGGCCCCAGCCCTCTGGAGGGAGGAAGGCCAGGTGGGGCCAATCTGGGGTGGGGAGCGTCTCAGCCCTTCCCGTGCTGATTCCAGCCTGAGCTCCACAGGCCTCCCCTTCCCTTCCTCCCCTCCCCACTCCCCTCCTTCCCACCTGTCTTGCCTCTCTGCCCTCCAGGTTCCCCACTCAATCATGACCTTGTGTGTCTTTGGGCCAGACACCTTTCTCTCTTAGTTTTCTCATCTGTAAAACAAGAAAATAACATGCGTCCCTCCCCCCTGGAGATTTGGGACCCTCAGCACAGGCCTCCCACTCCCCTCCTGGCTGAACCGGGAGCTGCTGCAGCCACTCAAGGACATAAGCTGGGTCTGCTCTGTTCTCGAACAAGGAGCAGGAGGAATAAACAGATGGATAAAGGTCTACATGAGAGAAAAGCTCACGAACTGTTCGGAGCATTCTATTGGTAGCAAAGGTATGTTCATGCCCACTGCCAAAAGCCGTCTTAAACTGCTTCAACTTCTGGGAGCCTGGCTTCAGTTGGAATCAACTCAGGCCTGTCCCTCTTTTGAAGCTCCTTGTCTCTGTGGGACTCCCCACGGGCAGCGGCGCTAGGGGACCTTTGGCCATGGTCTAGGCTGTCCTAAGGAGGCTGGGGATAAGAGTTTTGAGACCTGTGAGGTTTTACTTGTCCTGCTGCAGGACGAGCCGGCCAGATTCAGAGGAAATCGCGCCAGCGGGGACCCTAAGATGTTCCAATCCAAACCCCAGGGAATGGAGGACTCTGTGACAAAATCAGACCCGGGTGGCTGCTAAGCTCCTGTCCTCCCCTCATGCTGCCTCCACAGAAAGGGTTTCCGGGCAGGCACGGAAACAACATGTGTCATACCAGTGGGTTCTCGGTCCCCAGCTGAGCTCACGGCTTCCTTAGAGCCACCTGTGGGGACTTGCCCGTTGCTGACCCAGATTTCCAGGCCGCTCTGTCAACACCTCCGGGGCAGGGCAAAGCGTGGCTTCTCAGAGGCCCAGACAGAATCCGTGACCAACCTCACCGGGACGCAGCCTGCTGCGGGAGCACCTCCACCTGTCCCGGCGGAGTCCGGCTTCACACGGGGCACAGAGGGCGGCCGTGGGCTTCCTGGTGCCTGCCCGGCTCAGCCTCTCCCCGCCCCTGCCGCCCCCCCAACTGTCCTCAGCACAGCGAATGAAGAACTCTGTGCCAGGGGCTGCTCAGTGAGTAGGGAGTGGGCAGCACCCCACAGAGGCATTAGGGGGCATGGAAAATGTAAGAACCTGCGACGGAGGTGCTGTGTTTGTGTCTGGGGCCCGTTCTTCCTCGTAACCCTCCAGTCCCAGCTCCCCGCATCGTCCTGCTCTCCTGCTGCCCTGGGATGACTCAGAGCCTCCCCATTTCTGCCGCAACCGCGCCCCCCCGCCCGCCCCCAACCTCGGCACAGCCGGTTCTCTCTGTCGCTGATCTTCTTGCCACACAGCCTAGAAAATTCTGCCTCTGGCCTGGGGCTCCAGTAGCTGAGCCAGGACCAGACATGAATCACAGGGTTGTGTCAGAGAAACTACATGCTGAGGAGTGGCCAGAAGCTCTCCAGAACCCACAGACCTCGGAGCCTCCTCCATCAGGCCCGTGCCCTGCCCTTGCCCTCCCTGCTGGCCGCCCTCGGGCTATGACATCATGGGGCTTCTCTCAGCTCCTGTGAGCCTGCAGCGGCTCCACCGGCCCCACGTGATCGGTGCCCTCAGTGCAGGGTGGGGGCCCTGACAGTCCATGGTGGCCCCCCCAAGCTCCCACAACCCCCCATTATGAGAGCTTCACCTGGATGGTCCGGAACATGCAAATGATATTCTTCTTGGGTTTTTCTTGGAGTACAAGTGCCCAGTTAAAATTCTCTGTAAAGAATCCTTGACCCCCAGATGGATTCAGGAGGACCCCGTTTGAGAAACGTGCAGAGAGCGCAAGTCGGTGACTGGGGAAGAGCCTGGCATCTGGTTGGCTGCCCGTCGCCCAAGTGCCTACCCCTCTCCTCCTCCAGCTCGGACGGCTTTGCCTCTGTGATTCCTCGACGCATCCCGGGCCCTGCAGCCCCGCAGACACCAGGCTTCAGGCTTGTGGCTGCGTCCGGAGGGGCTGCGTGGCAGCCTGGCCACAGGCACAGTCCTCTCGGAGCAAGGGCGGGGCCGGGGGGCTCTGCCTTACCTCTCTGCGGCAAAGTCACCATCTCCAGCACGGCAGCAGGCCACTTTCGGAAACCCTCCAGATTTCCCCCTCAAACACCGGAGGGTGCCCCGGGCAGCACAGGGGGCTGGCCTCCGCGGGAGGCCTGGCCTGGGCCAGCAGGTGGAGGGTCCCCAGGAGGGATGCCCGCTGGGTCCGCCTGGGTCCTGGCAGAGAAGCCCCGACAGCCTATTGCATTCACCGTGCCAGACCACCCTGACATAGGCCTAGGCTCCCTCCCTGCCAGCAGGAGGGCTGCTGCCTTCGTTTTGGAGGAGGAGATTAGAAAGGGGGAGGGGGGCTCTTCAGCTAGAGCAACTCAGGAGGCCAAGCCCAGAGCTTTCCGCACACACACTGCAAGTATCAATAGTCAGACCAGAAGGTGTTGAGAGCTCACTGGCCCAAATGTTCCCTGTAAGACAGGCCTGGCCCCGGCCCAGGGCTTGACCAGAGGACGTCCGGTCCCCCTGGGCCTGCTGGCTCCCAGCCAGACCGCTGGAAGCCTCTGAGCCTCAGAGTCCACATCTGGGCAACCTGGGAAGCAGGCCAGGAAGTCAACACCCACGGACCGCAGAAGAGGGGTGACAGCCTCTTAAGGGAGACAAGACCGGGCGTAGTTGCAACCTGCCCCCATTCCCTCTTTCTCACAGCTCCCCAGTGTGCAAGATGGGAGTGACATCTCCCACACAGGACACTCCTGGAGGCACCGCCCCACTGCCTCCCGCCGGGCTCAGGAACAGGCTCGTGCCACAACCAGGCCAGCCACCTGCTCCCCCTAAGAGGTGAGTTTGGAATAAGGGACAAAACTTTTGGACGTAGTGGGCCGGCCCTCCTGGGAAGCGGCTCACCCTCTTAGCCCCCTTACCCTGATGGTTCCCAGTCAGATGGGAGGCCTGTTCCAAAGCCTCTAGAACTGCCTGGTTCACTACTCTCCTCTGAATTTATCTCTGTGATGGGTTGAACTGTGTTCCCCCAAATTCATATATTGAAGTCCTAACCCCAGGACATCAGAAGGCGAGCTTATTTGGACATGGGGTGATGGCAGATAGAATTCGTTACGTGGGACCCTCATCCACTATGATGGGTATCTCCATCAAAGGGGAAATTTGGGCACAGGCAGGTGTATCGGGAGAAGACCGTGAGAACGAACATGAAGACAGCGTCTGTGAGCCAAGGAGAGACACCCGGAGTATACTACTCTCCCTCAGCCCTCCGAAGAAACTCACCTTGCTGACACCTTCACCTTGGACTTCCGGCCTCCAGAACTTAAAATGTGAGAACAACAACACAGACGGAAGGAATTCTCCTCAGCTGCCCATGAGAGGGACCCCTGGGGGGCTCAGTCGGTGAAGCGTCTACCTCTAGTTCAGGCCATGATCTGGGGTCCTGGGATCGAGTCCGGAGTTGGGCTCCCTGCTCTGCTTCTCCCTCTGCGTCAGCCCCTCCCCCCTGCTCTCTATCTCAAATAAATAAAATCTTAAAAAAAAAAAAAAAAAGACTGCCACAGAGAACCGCAAAACCTGAACTTGCCAACCCCACAACCGTGTGAGACGATTGCTTAAAATAAATCTCTTTCTCTCCTTCTCTCTCCCTTCGTTCCTCTGGAGAACCCAAATACAGTCTCCCGCATATCCTTCCGATAAATTAACTTTTGCTTATGTTAACTGAAGCTTCACCTCTTATTTCTTTTTTCTTTTCTTGAAGATTTTATTTATTCAACAGAGAGAGACACAGCAAGAGAGGGAACACAAGCATGGGGAGTGGGAGAGGGAGAAGCAGGCTTCCCACTGAGCAGGGAGCCTGACACAGGGCTCGATCCCAGGACCCAGGGATCATGACCTGAGCTGGTGGCAGAGGCTTCACCGACTGAGCCCCCCAGGTGCCCTAACCTCTTATTTCTTAAAAGAGCTCATCGGTAGGGCTAAGAGCTTATTCAAGCATGGAAATGGAAAAAGAGAAACAACAGGGGCCTGGCTGGCTACGTCCCTTAGGCACCATCCAAGGAGCTTGGTTAACCCAGCTCAGGACTATCTGGCTGGCAAAGCCCTCCCCGTCAAGGAGCTGACTCCTTCGGCTGGAACAGTCTGATGTTGTTAAATATCCAGGCGGTCCAAGTCCCACATTCTGATTCCATTCTCATCAAGTGAACTTCTGTTTCCTAGAAATAAAAATGCGCTAATCACGCCTGTGCAAAAAGCGGCTCTTTAGGACGTTCATTTCTCATCAGAACAGGATGTGTTGACATTTTATACAACAGCCACGTGAGCGGGGTCAGTAGGACTCCTCCTCTGAGGCAAGGATCCATCTCAGCAAATGGGCAGATCCGGTTCTGAGCCTGCAAGCCTGGTATCCAGAGGCTCTGGTGGGTAAGTCCTGTAGGGCTGAGAGGGCCGGGCCCTGCAGCCTTTCCGGGAGGGAGCAGGCCTGTCTGTCCCAGCAGCACCCTGCCCCTCCCTGACCTCCCGCACAGGCTGTTCGCTCTGTGTTCCTTCACACCATAGGATGAGTTAAGGATGGTCTTTGTGGAGGCTCCTGCTGTGGGCTGTGTGGCTGCACCCACAGGCTGTCTCTCCCCACCACGGTGCAGTCAAAGATGAATCTTAACATAACTCTAACTCGGTCTCCCACAAGGGGCAGAGCCCCTGGTCCAGGCTTCCCCAAGGAAAGTCCGCCATGTTTCTTACCCACATGTCCCTGGGTGGCTTCCTCCAGAGTGACACTCCCTCGAGCCCTTGGAGGATCCGTCTCACTTTCTTCCTGCTATGTGACCCTGTGCCCACTGGCCTCTTCAACCCAACCCACGGCCTTTGCTTAGCCTCCTCTCGGGCTGTAGTGCTGACAGCCCACCTTGACCAGGAGCCATCATGGAGGGCTGTGGACCAGCAGCTTCTGTGTCAAAGCAGAGCTCGTCCTCAGTCCTGACCACAGGGGGCACTGCTTCTGCCATAGTGCCAGGACTCTGCCAGGCCTCCCAACCCGCTCGCATACCTCCATCTCTCCCGTCTCTCCTGACTCCTTGCGTTGGGCTCCTGAGGGCCTGGAGCTCCACGGCTGACCCCCTCCCTCCAGCTTCCTCAGGCACGCTCCGCCAGGATGTGTCCTGACCCCACAGCCTGAGGCCTGGCCTCCGAGGGTAGCCCTGCCCAGCCACCCTGCCCCAGCTTCTGTGGGCTCTGTGCTGGCCAGCCTGGCCTACCCACTTCTCAGGCTGGCCTGGCAGTCACGTGGAGACTCGGCCCTCCACTCTGACTTCTCCCTCAAGCCCTATCTCGGCTTAACTCAGAACCTTGGCTCCAAACCCCAACTCCGCTTCTGCTTCTGACCCCGGGATGGACCTTGGTCCCAGGCAGGCTGATGGGAGAAGAGTTTGGGCACTGGATCCCCGTGCAGCAGTGGATCGGGCCACGTGCATATCACCTACGGTTCCCCCAGCCCCCGGAGGATGGCAGAGACACAAAGGTAAAGAGAACAGTGAGTGAGAGTTCATAAACTAGAAGCAAATGAAGGCAAAGGGACGGACATGAAACCAAAGTTTCGCATAAGGGCCTGCAGAGCAGGACAGCAGCTGGGAAACTCTCCCCTCCCTCCCACGGGAGTCCACAGTAAGAGTCCTCTAAGAGCCCAACAGGCCCAGGCTTGGAGATGGGCTGGGAGGGCAATGGGGATCAAGGCAGAGTGGGGGCCCCTTGAGGTCCAAGGATTAACCTGGCCGGCCCCGGCCCCTTCCTCAGCTTTGCTCCCTGTAATAGACACCATCTGGGGTCCACCCAGATGCCCCGGGGTCCCCTGGACTCCTTCTGGGTGCCCCTCACTGGCATCTGCTGCTCGTGCTTCTCCTGGCTTGGCCCTGCCACTCAGCTGGGAACCCTGGCCTTGGGCTCCAGAAGCCACGGAATACACATTCAGTCCCCAGGGTCGCCACTGGCTGGTGACTGGCTAGTGGTTGTTCTCTCCCAGGATAGGTCGAAGGAGCTGAAATCGCCAAGAGGCCACGGGGTATAGCAGGCCGCCCCGCTTCACCACTTCCTGGGCTGGGAGACATCCGGCAAGTGACTCGGCCTCTCTGCGAAACCAAACAGGTAATTCCTGCCTCGCGGTTCCTGGTGACTAGATGAGCAGTAGTGTCCGCAGCGCGCGAGCACACAGGTACTCAGAAACAGCAGCTGATTTCCCTCCTCCGACGAGATAGGAAAGCTGAGAAACAACAGCCTCCCACGCAGGCCACAGACTCAGCCTGATCCTCCCAGAAGGGGCGCTGCCTTAGCGACCTCCTTCCTTTAGCAAATCCCGCCTGGAGACCCCTCGGACCTGTGGGTGAAAACCAGGGGCTCCCACAACCCCCAGACAAAGGTCGCCGGCTTCGGGGAGCAAGAAGGGATCCAGACTGCTTGGACCCAGCCTGGCAACGCTGAGGAAGACGGGAGGAGGCTGCCCAAACCCCCAGGGAGGGCGGAGGGTGTCCAGGTGTCCCAGCCTGGATCCCCCGGGGCTGGCTTGGGAAAGGCGCGCGGCACGCTGGCAGGTGCGCGCGTCCACAGCAGGTGCCCCGGCTTCACCCACCCTAAGGAAGTAGATTACGGGAGGGGCCTGGCAGGACGGTGAAACTGAGCAGGATGGGCAGTTACGGGGCTAATGGGCGTGGGGGGGGGGCGCACTCCCACTCCCATGCGCAGGCGCAGGCGCTACCCAGCCTCGCCCACACGCGGACCGCGCGATGGACCCAGCGCCTCCCCCCACCACGGGGTTGCACGTTTGCTCCTCTTCAGGACACAGGGACGCTCGTTTCTCCGCGTGTGAGCTTTCTGCAGGGGCAGGGGTGTATCACTGGGTGGCGAATCTCCTGGTGCAGCCAGGTGCCCCGGGGAGGCTTGCTGCGTGGATGGTGGGGAGGGGGTTAGGGTAGTGATGGCGCCTCTCTAACAGGGAACTTCAGGTGGAGACGCCCTTGGTAGTGACCGGAAACCGCTCGCTACAAAGAGCCCACTCAGCGATCTTCTAAGCAACCTCCAAATAACAAGCAGAACTGGGAACCGAGCGCCCCTCCTTTTCACACAGACACTTTGAAGGGCGTTTCTAACCTGAGTATTGGGGAATATAGTAATTGAATATGGTGTGAGTGGGTTTTCCTTTCTATCTTAATGAAAATGTTATGGGTTTTGCCGGGGAAAACACTGTGTTTACGTTTCGGAATTCACGGAATCGATTTTCTCCACAAGTACCCAAATCCTTCTCCCCAGTGTCGTCCTCTTATCTCCCCTTGGTCGGATGTGAGTAGTGGAAAAGCTGATCAGGCAGCCAGAGAACTGAGTTCTGATCCTGCCCCTGGTCAACCAGAGAGCTGAGTTCTGATCCTGCCCCTGGTCAACCAGAGAGCTGAGTTCTGATCCTGCCCCTGGTCAACCAGAGAGCTGAGTTCTGATCCTGCCCCTGGTCAACCAGAGAACTGAGTTCTGATCCTGCCCCTGGTCAACCAGAGAGCTGAGTTCTGATCCTGCCCCTGGTCAGTTGGGATGGGACTTCAGCAGCTTGTCAACCACTTTGAACCAATCTCCGCTTCAGTTAAACATACTGGCGTTGCTGGGTTTGTACGGCAACTAAGTGAATTTACGCTGGTTTATACTTTTCCAGCTGGGCTATAAATTCATTTGAAATTCGGAAATGCATTGAAGGCTCGTGAAGCCATAGGATAAACATGTGTCCCTTCACCAAAGTGTCAAAGATCTGGAGAGATACTATTTCATACCGAAACAAACATGAACTTAGAATAGCAAATGGTGGGGCACCTGGGTGGCTCAGTGGGTTAAAGCCTCTGCCTTCGGCTCAGGTCATGATCCCAGGGTCCTGGGATCGAGCCCCACATCGGGCTCTCTGCTCGGTGGGGAGCCTGCTTCCCCCTCTCTCTCTCTCTGCCTGCCTCTCTGTCTACTTGTGATCTCTGTCAAATAAATAAAATCTTAAAAAAAAAAAAAAGAATAGCAAATGGTGTTAAAAATATAGGGATGTTTAAGATTAAAAACTGAGACTTCAAAGAAACGTCAGATCTGGAACTCACAGCTCCAGCCTCTGTGCCTGATCTCACCACAGCTCAGTTTCTTCCCTGTTATGGGGTTGGACTGTGCCCCCCGCTCCCAAAAGATATGTTCTTATCCTATGAATGTGACTTTATTTGGAATAGGGTCTTTGCAAATGTAGTCCAGGTTAAGACAAGGCCATGAAATTGGGCCCTTGATCTAGTGTGACTGATGTCCTTATAAGAGGAAATGCCATCTGAGACAGAGACACATGGAGACAGTGCCATGTGGTAGAGACCGGAGTGACGGCAGAAGGCCACAGAGGGCCGAGGATGGAAAGCCAGAAGATAACTAGAGGCACGGACAGATTCTGCCTCCCAAGCTCCCCCTCGTCTCCCACCCCACACTGGACTCTCACCCACACTGCACTCTACTTGGTGGCCTCAGAGTTGGTGCAACGCCATGTGGCGGGGAGGGGGAGGAGGAGAGAAAGTCATGACCTACAGGAACAGGACCAACAAATGAGACCTCCCCCTTCCAAGGGCTAAAACCATCTTCCCCTGGAAGAAGCCCCTGCGCACCCCTAGTGGCCTGTCCTGGCAGGGCTGGGGTGTCAGGACAGGCGGGCTGTCAGAGCGGGTCTTCCCACCCAGTATCCTGGGACCCCAAGCTTTAGGATCCTCAGACCGGTGGGTCCTGTCTGCCTTTGGTGCGATGATGGTGCATGGCCACCAGGTGGTGCCCGCGTCCCCCCAACCAGGGCCAACTGAGGCCACCTGTACTGGGGGACTAGCCTGGGGGCGAGACTCTAGGCTGAGACCTCAGAATGCTGGGGCTCAGTAAGCCCGGTGATGGGGGAAAGGATCCTCAAAGCCGAGCCTTGTGAGAACCTGAGACTGAGAAAGTGTGTCTTGTCGACAGTTCCCAAGGCTGATGGGCCTGAGCCTGGATTTGTGAGAAAGGTCTTGGTTTAAAATCACGGCTCCCCAGTCATCGTGATACTTTGTCCTTGTCATTTCACATGCCTCGGTGTTGTTCAGAGACTAGTCTTAGGACTGTGGGCAAAACTGGAGGGACAAGATCCTAGACAGACTCGACAGACGAGGGTACAGAGTTTGCTCAAAACATAGGAAGCCTCAGAAAGGCTACATGTGAGGGAAGGAGGGGAAAAAGGCAGGGGACTATGGAAGACATTGTGTCCTGAACTGGGGCACTGGGCAAGGAAGGGGGCAGAGAGAAGTCAGCAGTGACTGTGCCCATCCCCCCCTTTCCCCAATGCCCTTTGGCCCACCTCTGTGATACTGCTGCCCCGTGTATTCGCTGACCCCACGTCCTTCTCTGGATGGCCACACAAGGACACAACCTCCCCAGTCACTGCCTCAATCAGTGCTTCTCCAGCCCTGAGCCCAGGCTCGGTCTTCCCATCAAAGTGTGTCCTCCGTACATCCCGTTCCTTCAAAGCTCTGCTAAGAGCGAGCTGACGAGCCCTCCCGGCAGTCTGTGCCACTCTGTTAGCAAGTTGGGCTTGCACACACAGCATTGTCGGCGGATGGGAGCCATTTAACAGGCATTTTAACCCCCCGCGTACAGTGTGCTAGTCCAAAGCAGTGACCAATAATGAAATATCGGGTAGGATGGCAGACCCCAGTTGGGGGATGACCAGCTAGAAGCCTTCTGAAGCGCCTCAAATCCTATCAGAGAAAGAGACCCACAGAGTCACCAGTAAAAACAGCTTCCTTGGACCCCAGGACTCTTCTCTGGTTCCCAAGGCCATCTCCTGCTTAATTCACAGGGGACAGCATGTTGACCAGATGACCTACCATCAGCATTCAGCTCTGCCCTGCCCCAGATCCTGTCCTGAAACTGGAAGGTGGGTTATAGTCTGAACCCAGAGCAAGGGACCATTTTGCGGCTCAATGAGATGAAGTCCCTTACTCAGGGTTCTGTGATAAATCTTCATCAAGGCCAGCTCTTTGCCTCTGTAGCTCTAAGTCCGATGGTATTTGCCTCTTACAAAGGCAACTGTATTTGAAGGAAGTCTTCTTGTTCATTATTTGCCATAATAATTTCAGACAGAGGAGCAGATTAGCTCAGGCCAGAATTATTGGTATTTGACAAAATCTAGTGAAGCCAGTGTTTTGTTTGCAAAGGATTTAATCAGGATGTTATTAATGCCTAGCCAGCTAACACTCCAAATGCTCTCCAGATGCAATCTTAAAAACCTATAATTCCAACTACATAAATGTCAAAAAAGAAAGAAAAGAAAGTTTTATATGACAAGTATAAGGAAAGTCAGAGTGACATACTGGGGGAAAGTATTTATAATATATATCAAAGATAAAAGACTAATATGGTTAATAGTGAAAGAACTCTTTAAAATTTGAAAGAAGGGCACCTGTGGGGCTCAGGTGGTTAAGTGTCTGATTCTTGATCTCAGTTCGGGTTAATCTCAAGGTCGTGAACTCAAGCCCCACATTGGGCTCCACACCCAGTGTGGAGTCTACTTAAAAAAAAAAGTTTAAAATTTGGAGGAAAGATCAAAACTCCAATAGTAAACTGGGCAAAAAAAGGAAAAAATCATGAACATACGATGCACCAAAAAATGAAATTAAATGGCCCTTGAAAGGCATGAAGAAATGTTCAACTTCACTCATCACGAGAGAAATACAAATTGTAACTATGCTAAAACGGCATCTTCACCCACCAGCCTGGCACAAATTCAAAAGCTTGAGAGCACACCGTATTGGAGAGGCCATGGAGAAGCTGGCGTTCTCATACGTTGTAGGTGGAAATCAAAAGGGTAAAGACTTTGGGGATGATTTGACAATACCAAACAAAGCTAGGTATGTATTTAACCCTTGCCTTAGCAATCCCATTTCTAGGAATTTATCCTGAAGGTATGTTTCCAACAACATGAAAATACATATGCACCTGGATATTCATTACAACATTATATGTAACAGCAAATTCCTAGAAACTGCCTTAATCCCATAATCTAAGATGACATGAATTGAAGGTGGTATTCCCACTACATAGAGTATGAGGCAGCTGTGAAAAAAATGAGAAAGACCTCTAAAACCTGCCGTGGAATCATTTCCAAAATCTATTAAGTAGAAAAAAATAAAGTGCCTATGGGATACGCTATCTTTTGTGTAAGAAAGAGAAGAAGATATAGATATAAATCTTCTTTTTTCAAAAAATAAATGCAGGAAGGATATACTAGAAACTAATAAAACAAATTACCTAATGGGGTGGGTCAGAATGGAAGGGAAGGGAAGGGAGAGAGAATGATGGTTCTCCGACTGCATCTTTTTTCATAGTTTTAACAAACTTTGGAAACTTGTTAATGTGTAACACATTCAGCAAATAAAATTCAATCGGTATGAATGGGAAGGTCAGCCCTGAAATTGAATAAAGCCAAAACAACCGAACTAACCTTTATAGCAAATGGATAACATAACCACACAAGAAAAAGAACTAATTTAAGTAATTTTGAACACAGTACTTTATACCTTCAATCTAAACATGGAAAGAACTGGAGGGCACCTGAGTGGCTCGGTCAGTTGCGTATCTGACTCTTGATTTCAGCTCAGGTCATGATCTCAAGGTCGGAGATCGAGCCCTGCATCAGGCTCCACACTGAGCTGGGAGTCAGCTAGGGATCCTCTCTCTCCCTCTGGCTCTGCTCCTCTCCACTGCGTGCGTGCGTGCTCTCTCTCTCTCTCTCAAATAAATAAATATGTCTTTAAAAAAAAGAACTGGAAAAAAAAATCTTGAACTTTACTTAATAATTTTGTGGTTGGGAGAGACACAAGTATAACAATTCTGCAACAATTTCTGTGTATCTTAAGACTGAGAACATGGGTAAACAGGTTGACATCAGGAGCTGGAGTTTTCACTGTGGGAGAAAAGAGCTGGAAGTAAGGAATGGAAAAAGGTCAGCGGATTGTTTCCCGGGTGACTTGGATGATGTACCACAGATGGGGAGCTTAAACAACAGACATCTACTGTCTAATGGTTCTGGAGGCCTGAAGTTCAAGATCAACGTTCCTTCCAAGGGGCTGAGAGAGGGAATCCGTTCTGGCCTCTAGCCCAGCTTCTGGTGGTGTGCTGGCCGTCGTGGCCATTCCCTGCTTATAGAAGCATTTCCTTCATTTCTGTCTTCATCCTCACGCGGTGTTCTCTCTGGGTCTGTGTCTACATTTCCTCTTTGTGTAAGGATGCCAGCCATATTGAATTGGAGTCTACCTTAACTGCTGCTTATGAACTTCATCGTCTGCAAAGACCCTCTTTCGAAATAATGTCACATGCACTACTGGGGGCTTCAACATCTTTTGGGGGAATAGTTAAACCCATAACGGTAATGAAAAACCTTATGATACTGGATGGGGAGGAGAGGTATCAGAATGAACTCATGCTTTTATTTATTTTTTTAAAGATTTTATTTATTTATTTATTTATTTGACAGAGAGCATGACACACAAGCAGGGGGAACAGCAGGCAGAGGGAGGACAGACTCCCACTGAGCAGGGAGCTCGATGTGGGACTCGATCCCAGGACCCCAGGATCATGAGCTGAGCCAAAAGCAGATGTTTAAAAGACTGAGCCACCCAGGCGCCCGGGTCAGTCAACTTTTAAAACAGAAAGAAGATTGACTTTACCAGAAATTAAGACAGACCACAAAGCCATTTTAATAAAAATAGCACTAAAACAGATAAACCAAGGCACAAGCATGGACTACTCAGACCCATGAATATTTGGCAACCTAGCACAAGAATCTGGCATCACTATCAATAGGGAAAAGATTTTATATATATATATATGTGTGTGCATATATATATGTATGTATGTATATATGCATGTATTTATTGGGAACACTGGTTCCCTATATATAGGGAAAAAATTAAATAAACTCGTTCCTTACCTAACACCATATGATGTATTCCAAAGATACACTTGCACTTTGAAGAAAGAAGCCTGAAATGCAAGCACGCGTACTCTGTTAAATTCATCAGCAATCAGAGAAAAGGAAATCAGAAAAACGAAGTTTTGGTTTCCCACACCAAAGGGCTGAATAAACCAAGCGCTGGGGAGGGGCAGGAAGTGGGTAAAGGCTTTTTATACTGTGTGGTGAGAGTGTGAATTTGTGCAGCCATCTCCTGGAATGATCCGGAACATTTTTTTTTCCAGATTTTATTTATTTATGTATTTATTTATTTGAGAGAGAGAGAGAGAGAGAGCATAGGCATGAGCAGAGGGAGAAGCAGACTCCCCACTGAGCAGAGAGCCAGATGGGGGACTCGATCCCAGGATCCTGAGATCATGACCTGGGCTAAAGGCAGACTCTAAGCCCCCAAGTGCCCCTGAACTGGAAACTTTTAATCCAATCGTTTAACCTAATTTTCAATGAGGTTAACCCAGTATATGACCCAGCCCTTCCAGCCCTCCTCTTGGACAAGGATGTTCTTTGCAGCCCTGCCTGTGGTCCCGTCCTTGGGGAAGGTCACGATGGATTCTAGGTCGAGGTAGGTCAGGTCACAAGGAAGCAATTGAAGACATCGCTCAGGTTAAAGGACAGCATCCAACCTAAAGAAACCCCTACAGGCCAGAGATAAGAGATTCTGCACATTAAAAAGGTTGATCACTGCGGCTGACCAACCGATGAAAACAATCTGATGTGTTTATATTCATGAGTTTATAATTATACCAAAAGAACAAACATGCCAAGACAGTACTGATTCCCCCTTAGACAATACTAGGAAACCACTTCATCATTTTGAAAATGGGCAAATAAGGGGAAAGAATTAAGTATTTTTCCTGATATGAATTATACCTCAGAGTTAAACCAAACAGGTGAAGAAGAAATGTTTCTCTTTATTTACATATTCCAACTAATAAACAAACAAGGAATGGTAGAAATTAAAATATCACTGTTATGGCCTGAATTTTGCCCCCACCCCCCCCACCCCCCGCAAATTCTCATGTTGGAGCCCTGGCCCTCAGCGGGGAGATAAGGCCTTTATGGAGGTAATTAAGGTTAGATGAGGGTATTAAGGTGAGGCCCTAATCTATTAGGACTAATGTCCTTACAAGCAGAGGAAGAGACATCAGAGATCTCTCTTATCATCTGACAGAGGGAAGGCCTCTTGAGGATGCATTGAGAAAGTCAGCATCTGTGAACCAAGGAGAGCGGTCTCACCAGAAACCAACCTTGCCAGGACCTTGATCTTGGACTTCCAGACTCCAGAGTAGTGAGAAAATACATTTCAGTTGTTTAAGGCACTGAGTTTATGATTTTTTTAAAGATTTTATTTATTTATTCATTCATTCATTCATTTATTCGAGGGAGAGAGAGTGAGCACGAGCA
The DNA here is from genome assembly GCA_003697995.1 of Taxidea taxus jeffersonii. NCBI lineage: Eukaryota > Metazoa > Chordata > Mammalia > Carnivora > Mustelidae > Taxidea > Taxidea taxus. Next base: position 24,189 of record ML107043.1, read on the forward strand.
CGAGTGGGAGGGAGGAGCAGAGGGAAAGGGAGAAGCAGACTCTGTGCTGAGTGGGAGCCTGACACAGGGCTCGATCCCACGACCCTGAGCCGAAATCCAGAACTGAGCCACCCAGGTGCCACTGGTTTGTGGTATCCTGTTATCACAGCCCGAGAAGACTAATTAACACACGAAGCATTTTCTGTATGAATTAACGGATCTGGACAATGATCATCATGAGTGATCACACCACGAATGAAAGAGAACCAGGTCTGGGTACCTCCGATGGTACCAGTTAGGTAGTGGTCTTCCCCAGACCAACAAAAACAGCAAAACAACCCTGAGTCCAAAAAACTTTCAGATCTAACCAGTAATTTACAGGAAGCATGGGGGTTAGAGGGACCTGTTAACCAATACCACAGGATGCAATTAGCAGAATCCAGAGTGTGGGAAGTTGGACAACAAAAATTTACTAGGTTTTTTCAACAAAAAATTACTAGGAAAATAAAATGGAGGAGACGCCCATGGATTGGAAGAGACTGAAAAAGAATAGCAAATAATCACAATGGAGGAACCTTTAAGAAAATATTAACAAAGAAAAAGAATGTTAAGGTCATCAAGGAACTATGTACACTGACTAGGTTTTTAATAGCACGAAGGAATTGCATTATATTTTATGCGTCGTAAATAGCATTATGTTTATTTTTCCTGAGGAGAGGTTATCTTTCAAAGATACATACTGAATGAAATATTGTGTCCAGCACATGTCTGGGATGAAATAGTAGGTCTGTGATCTGGTTCAAAATGATCCAGAGGGTGTCTCTACTTTTAAACACCTGCAAATTTCTACAATAGAAACAATTTTGTGTGCAGAGTTGTTTTGTTTTGTTTGTGAACGAGAGAAAGAGAAAGAGAGAGAGAGCACACCAGCTGACATGGGGCTGGATCTCAGGACCTGAGCCAAAACCAAGAGTCAGTTAACCCACTGAGCCACCCAGGCGCCCCTTGTGGTGAATAGTTTTAAACATAATAAGCAAAATGAGATTTTTTTTTTTTTAGCTGATCCCACTTAGGTAAATGTCTGTACACAAAGCAGCTCACATGTTCCAAGAACACAAGTGATAACATTTAACAGGCGAGGGTAGGGAACGAGGATAAAGGGAATTCATTTTTTTTTTTCTGGTTTGTTTTTTTCCAAGTTTCTACTGAAATTCCAGTTCATTAACATACAGTGTAATATTAGTTTCCGGTGTACAACTGAGTGATTCAACACTTCTAGGCGTGACCTGGTGGTCGGCAGGACAAGCGTGTTCCTTCCTCCCCACCCCCTGTTTCCCCCAGCCTCCCTCCACTCCTCCGGTAACCATTGGTTTGTTCTCTATAGTTAAGAGTCTGTTTCTTGATTTGTCTCTCTTTCTCCCCTTTGCTCCTTTGTTTGGTTTCCTAAATCCCGCATGTGTAAAATCATCTGGTATCTGTCTTCCTCGGACTGACTGATTTCGCTTAGCATTAGACCCTCTAGCTCCGTCCTAGAGGAAGCTCAAGACAGGTTTTTTCAGGACCAATGCGGACTGTCTACCACGGACCGAGGAATGGATCGCTGTCATCCTCTGCGCGTGAAGTCCAGGGAAAGAGAGAAGGTGGGAGATGGAAAAGCACACGATGCACCAGAAATCCCTGCGGCCCCACCACTCAGAAAGAAGCATCGTCGACATTTTGGTGTTTCCTTCTAGTGTTTTCGCTACACGGACAGAAAATGACCCTTCCCTTTTCACTCGTTCCCTGGCTTCAGAGACACGTAGAAATGCGTTAAAATTCCAGATTACCCGTTTTATTAGTGGTGATGTTTGGGCTGCTTTCTCTTGTCCGGTGTTAATTTTCTCATTCTGAAAAGCAGGAAGGAGATTGTAATCAGCCTCTTAAGATTGCCTGAGGGGGAAGTAAAACATCACTGTGAAGAGCATCTGACCTCACTGGGAACCCAGCAGGGACCGTAATTCCAGCCGCTTTCTCCCTAGAGGGGCACTGGCGTGGCTGCCCCCCGGGACTTGCGGACAGAAGCCGTGGGTTCTTGTCAAACTGAAGGGAACTGAATGGTGACAGAGCCAGACCTCACATTTGGTTTTTCATCTCAGAGCATCTCCCTTTCCTGCCAGGATGGAGACACCGAAAAAGGACAGGATATCGTGCATGCTGCGCTTTTTTCCTGTGTTCTCTTCCCTGGGGTCTGTGTACAGGCAAAAGGAGCTCACGTGTTGGGCTCCCCAATTCTCACAGCAGTGGTGAGACACCCCCCAATTTTTGTTGTTGTTGTCTGCAGCGTTTTCCAGGGAAGAGTTCAGAGATGTGGAAATTGATAAAATGCTGTGAGAAATCTTGAAAAGGGCTTCCCGGCTACAAGGAATAGGCAGGTTCACTCTTGAGGACCCAAAGCCTCCTGGAGGTGTCCTGCTCTCAGAGTCTCTGTTTCACATGAACTCTTCTGGAAGCCACCACACAGGGTAACGTGTCACTTTCCTGGCACACGATGGGGTGGCCAGGTACAGAGCTGGGGACAGGTGCCCAAACCCGTCGTGACCCCGGCAGGGCTGTGGGTCTCCCAGGTCTCTGCAGCAAAGCTGAGCTCGCCAAAAGGCCAGTGAGTCCTGTGAATGTTTTCAGTCTGTGTTTGGCATTTGTTGTTAGGAAAAGTTGTAGGTTCTGTTGGCATTTGTGAATCACAGACTTTTAGAAGTTTCTAGAACATGAGCCTTGTGGGTCTCAAGGGCCTGCTTGACATCTGGCTATGAGGTGACAGCACCAGGTCACATAGTCGGGGACAGCACAGGCAGAGTCCCCACAGCAGGGTGTGGGTTGGAGCACCAGGAAGCCGAGCTGCCGGGAGTCAGGGATTCTTACCTTCCCTGCCAAAAATATCAAGAATGGGCCAGAAATCAGCTCATGGGCATCTATTGCCTCTGCTCTATTTAGTTTTAATTTGTTTTTTATTATTATTTTCTAGTCCTGTTTGCCTTTATTATTTTTTTTTAAGATTTTACTTATTTATTTGAGAGAGAGAGTGCACAGGACAGAGCACAAGCTGGGTGAGGGGCAGAGGGAGAAGCAGACTGCCCCCCTGACGGGGCTCGATCCTGTGACCCGGAGATCGTGACCTGAGCCGAAGGCAAATGCTTACCCCTCTGAGCCACCCAGGCGCCCCTGGCGTGTTTTCTTATCTCTGTTGAGCAGGTCTTCCTTCTTTGGTGAGTCTGCTTTGTTTGGCTCTCATCATCATGATTTTCCTGGTTGCTTCTCCCCGTGAGAAAGCCATGATAGTCGATGCTTGTAAATCACTCCAGAGCTCTGGTGCTGGACAGGTGGCTCGGTCCTGGCTCGGTCTTTCTTAGTCTGGAAAGAATCTTCCCTGAGGGCCGTAGTTGGATTTCAAGGACAGAGCCCTGCTTGACTTGCACACGGCTGTGTTCACACTCCCAGAGGACCGGCTAGGGCCAGGCTCTGCTTGGTGTGGCGGGGGATGGGGTCGAGGGGGAATTCCTTCTTCCTTAGAGCGATCCCAGCTGATGCAAGTAACACACATGTAAGCTCTAGTTCCAGTGCTAACTAGTTGTTACTAACTAGCAGGTGCCCTTGGCAAGCCACGTCCCCTTGTGGGGCTTCAAGAACCCTCCGAGCAACGAGAAGTTGGCCTGGACAATGCGGTTGGCTTCCCCGCCGTCTCTCCCGAAGTCTGTCCAGTTATTAGAGGGCACGACCGGGCCAGCCCAGAGGCTGGCTCTTTTCTGGGCCATCTCTGTTTGAGAAGTAGACAAGGAATAGCCTGCCCAGGGCTGCAGAGGCATCTTCACGATGCTACTGTAGTCTCGTTTCCTATTTTTAATAAACGCTGAAGAGCGAACCCCACACCCCACCCCCAGCCCCGGGGCTGTGCCAGGCCCCGCTGATGTCTGACCCAGTACCAGCTTGCCCATTAAGGCCACAAGTGCTGGGAACAGCAAAGGAAAACCAAATTTTGGTAAAAATCATGGGCTCTCTGGAGCACAGACCTTTATCAAATCCCAGTCTACTGGTAACATTTCAGGATATGCAGAGGCTTTTGCTCGAGTTTTGGAACCACAACCACCATTTGTTGGGTGTCACCTGTGGTGGATAGTTCGAGGTGACCGAGCCTCAGCTTTGTATGGGAATCAGACGTGGCCTGCATTTGAATAGCACTTTCCAGTGCATAGTCAAGGGGTCTCAGTTAACGCTTCCTGCAACCCTGGGAGGAGCCAGCAACCCAGAGAGGTGAGGTGACTTATTCAGTAAGGAGGGGCCAGTGTTAACCAGAAGGGCCTCTGCTTCAGCCTGCATCATGCGACACAGAAACAGTTAAATTGCTTGGAGACGCAGCCTGGAGAGTTCAAGAAATGTATTATCGTTGTCCTTTATGAAAGGTTCTTGTAGGTGTTAACGTTGGATATAGGTCTTAAGATGAGTATGATTTTTCCCCCTTTTTTACTATTTGAATAGGTCATCATAGATTTGGAAAGCATAATAAACTAACAAACAAAACAAAAGACTTCTAATCCCAGTACACAGGTGTGGTCACTGTACACGACTTAATGTCATTCCCTCCAGCTTTTTTCTCGACATTTTTTTTCTTTAACTGGCCAAAATCACACTCTTGATGTAGTTTTGAACTGTTTTTCTCTTTACCTTACATTTTATCACCTGCATTTTGAATGGGCTGAACTCTAGCGGGAAGCGATGGTGTACAGCTAGGGAATGCCGTGCTAAGAACTTAGCTGGAGAAAAGGTGTGGGGACAGGGAAAGGCAGGGCCTGCTCAGGAAATGGTGAGTAATTCTCTGAGGCTAACCTTGTGGTTCAGGGAGAATTTGCAGCGTAGCAGGGAGGCTGGGAAGGTATCCAGTGTCAGACGGTGGAAAGCCTTGAGTGGCCCCTTAAGGAATCTGTATTCTTATTAAAGAACTTACACTAGACATTGTACACATTTAGAGACATACAAACAAGAGCGTTTAGAAATAATTCACAATCTGCACGTAGACTTACTAGTAATGTCTGATACATGTATAACCTTTCAACATCGTTCTGTACACATGTATCTCCTTTTTTCCCCGGGGATGCAACATACTGATTCTTTTCTAATCTAATTATAAGTCCACAGATGTCTCTCTTGGTCATTCAAAATTTTTTGACAATAATGATTTTTAACATTTGATGCACTGGGAACTCTGTGTTTAAACAAAATCCTACCAGGAACTGGAAAAACCAAAAAAGATAAAAATAAGGCTACTGTGATCAGAGCATGAGTGGAGACTCTGACGCCGGCCTGACCCTGGAAGACACCCTGACCCCATTCTGAAAGCCACTGTTGCATCATGTCATTTTTATGGCTGCATGGTAAGAATAGAGCACAGTCTAGTTAATCAGTCTGCTATGGCTATTCCCAATTTTCTCCTTTGTAAATTGATACTACATTCTTTGAGCACATCCCATAATTATTTCCCAATGAAGGTTTTTGAACACGGGCATGACATAATCAGAGCTATTAGTGTGGATGCCAAATACAGTAAAATCTGACTTAACTGGAATTCAGCTAACCACAATCCTTAATTACCCAATTTTCTTTTACTCAACTTTGGGAAACATAGAGGAAACTCCCTCTCTTTCTCCCTCCCTCATTTTCTCTCTCTCTCTCAAACACACACACACACACACACACACACACACACACAGGAAAAGAGAGAAATAAAATTATGAAATATGGATAAATTTAATAAATTTAAATGTACTCTGGAAACTATAAAACATTACCAAGAGAAATTAAAAATAAGTATAAATGGTGACATATACCATATTCATCGACTGGAAGATTCAATATTGTTAAAATACCAATTTGTATCTCTACCCCTCCAAATGCTAGTTCTCCTACAAACTCATTTATAGTTTAAACACAATGAGTTCAAAATATGAACAGGGTTATTTTAAAATTCAGTAAGCAAAATTTAAAATATATGTGGATAGCCAAAATAATATCGAAAAAGAGCAGAGTTGGAGGACTTACACCATCTAGTTTCCAGATCTACCATAAAGCTAAGAGTAATCAAGATAGTATGGTACTGAACTAAAGGTGACATATAATATAAACCAGTGGAATAGAACAGAAAGTCCAGAAAGAGGTCCCCACAAAAATATGGTCAACTGATTTTCTAGAAGATGCCAAGACAATTAAATGAGAAAAGGATAATCTTTTCAATAAAGGTGTGGAGTAATTGGTTGGCTATATGCACAAAAGTGAACTAAAACTATAAACCTCATTTTGAAAAAACAGCAGAATATATTAATGACCTTGAATTAGGCAAAATTTTAAAAATAGGACACATAAAAAATCAATACTTTGGACTATCAAAATAAAAAAATGTGTGATTTTTGAAAGCACAGTTAGGAAAATGAAAAAACAAGCCACAGACTGGGAGACTATGTTAGCAAAACATACATAAAATAAAGGATTTGTGTTCATAAGATATAAAGAATTCTCACAACTCAATAATGAGAAAAGATACTTAAAATCAGGCAAAAGATTTGAGTAGACATTTTACTTTAAAAATACAGATGCCTTGGGATGCCTGGGTGGCTCAGTTGGTTAAGCGGCTGCCTTCGGCTCAGGTCATGATCCCAGTGTCCTGGGATCAAGTCCCACATTGGGCTCCTTGCTGGGCAGGGAACCTGCTTCTCCCTCTGCCTCTGCCTGCCTCTCTGTCTGCCTGTGCTCACTCTCTCTCTCTCTCTAACTAATAAATAAATAAAATCTTAAAAAAAAAATTTAACTCATGCATGGATGAGTTTGAAAAAAAAAATACAGATGCTGGGGTGTCTGGGTGGCTCAGCGGGTTAAACCTTCTGTCTTCAGCTCAGGTCATGATCCCAGGGTCCTGGGATCGAGCCCCGCATCGGGCTCTCTGCTCAGCAGGGAGCCTGCTTCCTCCCTCTCTCTCTGCCTGCCTCTCTGCCTACTTGTGATCTCTGTCAAATAAATAAATAAAAATCTTTAAAAAAAATACAGATGCCAAATAAGCACATGAAAAGATGTGCAACATCATTAGTAAATATAAGCCAAAGGAAGGTACTACTACATATCCCTTGAAGTGAATAAAGCTTACAAGATTGACAATGCCAAGGTTTGGCTACAATGTGAAGCCACAGTTTACATTTAATTACAAAGTTAAACATGCCCTTACCATATGACTCAGAAACTCCACTCTTGGGTATTTTTCAAGTGAAATGAAAACATTATGTCCACACAAAGATTTATACATGAAGACTCATAACAGCTTTGTTCAGTGTAACCCCAAACTGGAAGCAATCCAAATGCCCATCAGTTGGTAAGTAAATAAAGAAAAATCTGTATCTTAATGGAATCCTGCTTAACAATTAATAGGTATGTACTACTGATACACCCGATACCATGGCAGAATCATAAAAGCATTACTAAATGAAAAAAGCCATATCTAAAATGAATACACAATGTATGTGTTTTATTTTTAAAGATTTTATTTATTTATTTGAGAGAGAGACAGTGAGCAATGGGGAGTGGAGGAAAAGAGGGAGAGGGACAAGAAGATTCTGCACTGAGCACAGAGCCTGCTGCAGGGCTTGATCCCACAACCCTGAGATCATAACCTGAGCTGAAACCTAGAGTCAGATGCTTAAGCAACTAAGCCACCCAGGCACACACACAGACACCGTATGTATTTATATGAAGTTCTAGAAAAGTTCTAGACAAAGCAAGTCCAGGGACGCCTGGGTGGCTGAGCCTTCAGCTCAAGTCATGATCCCAGGGGTCCTGGGATCGAACCCCAAGTCCTCAGGCTCCTGCTCAGTGGGGAGTCTGCTTCTCCCTCTCCCTCTGCCTCCTTTTGCTCCCCCACTCACGTTCTTGCTCTCTCTTTCTCTCTCTCAGATAAATAAGTCAAATCTTTTTTTAAAAAAGCAAGTCTATGGTGATGATAGCAGATCACTGTTTGCTAGGGGTTTGGGGCTTGAAGATGGGAGCTGACTGCAATATTCTAAATCAAATTTTTTGGTAGTGGTTGCATATGTGTAATATATATGTACATACACACATACATATGCATATATATATGCCAAAACTCATCACATACACTTAAAATTGGTGAATTTTATTAGAATTAATTATACTTCTATTGGGATTTGGATTCATCTTTGTTCACTTGTTTTTTGTCATTTGTCATTCTTCTAGCCTCTTAGCTTCATGTGTAAAGGTTCGGAATTGCAGTGTTTTCTAATGTCCAGGATAGAATCTGTGTTTCTGTTCGTTATTTTCTTTGTTGTTTTGAGGTAGTTTTTGAGAGAGAAAGAAGTAGGAATGTCTTCCCTTCACCATCTTAGACTTGGAAGTCTTACAGATGATATTTAAAACCACGGGACTGGAGCTATCCATGTTTCTCAATGCATTACTTAACATTTTGAGATGCTGTACTGAGTTCCTACAATGATAAATAAGGACTGAAATCTCCTATACCTCCCTACTTCCCCTTCCCCCCCGCACCACAGTTATAAAGCAATTTTAGTTATATAGTCATTATATATACTTGATCATGACTACACAAATGGCGTTTACTAGAGAACCACGTTAACACCATGTTCACACCAAATTTCTTATTCAGTCCCGCACTTTTACTGGATTTACTCGTTTCCTCCTTTTCTTTCCATATGCCTGATTTTCTACACATCATTCATTTTTCCTAACATTCTAACAAAGTCTACCTCAATTCTATCACTAATGTTTTCCATAATCTCCAATATGCCGTATGACTCTTACTCCTAGAGACTGTCGTCTCAGAGTCTTCCTACCACGCTCTTCAATTTAGACTGGACACTATACAGATGCCGTCTGGAAATTTCCATTCACCGTCATCATGGGGACTCTTAAGCTTTAGAGTCCTTGCTTCCTTGATTCTATGGGTTGCTTCCTTGGTTTACTCCCTTCTTGGTTGGATTATCACCTTTGGTAGTCCACTAAAGGTACAAGGAAAGGGAACAAGGGAAGGAAATGATATTAGATCTTGCATGCCTGAGATAGTTTACCCTATCTGACGGACAGTTTGGCGGAATATAGACTCGCAGGGTGTAGATTGGAACGCTGAAGTCATTGGTTGCTTGTCCACAAGATTCCAGTGTGTTGTGGAGAGGGCAATAGATTCTGATCCTTTTCTTTTTCTCCCTAGAAGTTTACATCATCTTCTTTGTATCCCTGATATTCAGAAAGTTCCCATGGTGTACCTGACTCTGGGTCTTTTTCATTATTTGTGCTAGCTCTTTTGAGGTGGAGACATATGCTTTAGTTCTGAGAGATTTCCTTGTATTATTTCCTTGATAATTTTATCCCCTTGGATCTCTATCTGGCATTTCTACCAGATGGTTTTCAACCCTGCAGACTTATTTTCTTGCTTTATTTTCTCTCTGCTATTTTCCATCTCTTTCGTCTTTTTGTTCTGGAATGATCTCTGAATTTATTTTTTATATTAAGTTTTTATTTTGAAGCTGTCTGATTTCTCCCAATTCTTTTTTCCACTTGTTTTCTGCCTTTCAAGTTAGAAGCCTTTTCCCACATCCAGAGGTGCTGGGCCATCAGTCCTCAGGAGCCTAGAAAGCTCTTTGCACATAAGCCAGATGTGGGCCCTAGGGCTTCCGCCTGATAGGACAGAGTTCAAACCCACTCACTATGATGAATCCCAAATGGTAGTTTCTGGAACTTAGACCAGAGAAGACTCTTGTCTCCTGCCTGGGGAGATGTAAAACTTGCTACTAACAGGACGCCTGGGTGGCTCAGTGGGTTAAAGCTTCTGCCTTCGGCTCAGGTCATGATCTCAGGGTCCTGGGATGGAGCCCCGCATCCGGCTCTCTGCTCGGCGGGGAGCCTGCTTCTCCTCTCTCTCTGCCTGCCTCTCTGCCTACTTGTGATCTCTGTCTGTCCAATAAATAAATCTTAAAAAAAACAAACTTGCTACTGACATTCTGGAAAGGAAGTTAAGAGCAGTATTCGGATGTTACTCAATTCCTCAGTTTTTAGTCTGTGCTTCCTCCTGCCCCACCCGCCCACTCTCCAATTTTTCTTCAATTGCCATCACCTCCTCCTTCTATTCCCTTGGTCCTTGTGGACTTGGCCTTTTATGTGGCTGTTATTTTGGTGGAAACCGGAAATAATGCTTTATTCAGCCTGCCCTGTGTTGTTTCAGTGATAAGGAGACTGAAATTCAGAGAGGGGTTGCCTTCTCTGTGGGACCCCATGACTCCCCAAGTCACTGCTTCTGTTTGCTTCTGCCTGGATCTCAACTTCCTCATCCATAAAATGGAAGAGTAGTGCTACACGACTTTCAGAAACTTTATATTTTGGAATTGTATGTTTCAAGAAATCAGAACCTGATCTCCATGGCTATTTTTTTAAAAAAAGATTTATTTATTCATTTTTAGAGAGGGAAGGAGTGTGTGCACAAGTAGGGGGATGGGCAGAGGTGGGTGGAAGCAGACTCCCTGCTGAGTGGGGAACCCAACTTGGGGCTTGATCTCAGGACCCTGAGGTCATGACCTGAGCTGAAACCAAGAGTCAGAAGCTTAACCGACTGGAGCCAGCCAGATGTCCCTCTGTAAGTATTCAGTCGGTCCTATTTTTGGTGCTTTCTTGATGTCCCACCAATCCCCTTCTTTTTTGGGGGTGGAGAGGGCGAGAGGGAGAGAGAGGATCTTAAACCGGCTCCACGTGGACCCATTGCAGAGCCCAGACATGGTGCTTGATCTCACGACCCTGAGATCATGACCTGAGCCAAAATCAAGAGCCCGACACTGAACTGCCTCAGCTACCCAGAGCCCCCCTCCACCCAATCCCCTTCTAAGATTTCTTCTCCCCTTCTCCCAAATCAAGGGCTACAGGCAAAGGCTGGCTTCTTGGGTGTGTGGCCTATCCAGTCACACAGGACCTTATACCCTTGTTTAATGATCTGCTGTTCCCCCCTGAGAATTCTTACTAATTTTTGAACCAGGGGTTCCACTTTCATTTTCTGCATAAATTATGTAGGTAGTCCTGTCCACAGGATGGTCACCAGCCAGGACTGCTCTTCCAAGGATTTTATAGCCCATAGCCAGAGCTACAAGTCCCCTGGCTCTGCTGAGTTGACTTCCTCAAAGGGAGGGAGGAGCAGGGAGAGGAGGGCCCCATGACTATAAATGGTCAAACCAGCCCTCAACAGGTTCTGCAACTTGCCTGAGATCTTATCATTCAAGAGTCTGGGAAACCCCTGAGTTATTTAAGGCAAACTCTGAGTACCTCACACAATCTTAGAAGGTTGTTTTGCTTCTGTTTAATTGGGGCTGTGCCTTCTGGCGGTTGATGTCCTTTGACAAGGCAATTTTGGATCCAGAGAACCTTACTTATTTATATCCATCTACTCATTCATGAAACAAACCTTTAGGAAGCACCTGCCTGGTGAGCAGGGAGAGCAGGCTCTTTGGAGCAGACAGAACTGAGTAAGATTCCCCCTCTTCCTCCTGCTGGCCGCATGACCTGGCTTGACCTCCTGAGCCTCCGTTTCTCTTCCTGTTTGATGAGAAGAGAATAATTACCTCCCTGCTCAATGACGAGATGACCTGTGCAATGGGCCTGGTGCTGAGCCTGACACACAATGGGCCTGCAAGTACTCATTCCTCCTGCCTTCTTCCCAGCACTAGGCAAACCACAAAAGATTTCAGCTTTGGTTGTGGACAGACCAGGCCTTGAGCAGGCCTTGGAACACCAGAAGGTCCATTCATTGGGGGATGTACTAGAGTCTCTCTTCCCTTCGGCAGAAATGCTGATGGGAGCCCAGAGAGGAAGGCTCACACATCCGAGAAGTGTCCAGATGGTGTTTGCTTTCAGGAACATCCCTGTGCTTTGTGATTAACATTTAATAGGTTCCAAGAAAGCTTTGAAGTTAATAATATGTCTCCCCTCCCTTTCAACCTATGATGATCTTTCGACCGAAGATCTTCACGTGATACACTTAGGTCTGTAGTGACATTTGGAGACTCTTGCAAGCAGCAAGCCTGAGACTTGCTCTGATCTTTATTGAAAACACAAACTTAAAAGTCTGGTTATGAAAATCAAGCCCACAGAGAGGCGTGGCACAGGAATGTGTCCTTAGAAATGCCTCTTCCGCAAGCTGCCTGTTCAGTGAGATAAATGGGGGAATGATCTGGTAAATTTAGCCTCATGACCATTTATGGCATTTGTGCTCACTTTCCAGTTTACCGAGCTTTGACAAACTCTTTGTGCGTCTGTTACTTCCTTTCCACCTACTATCTCAGAAGGTGTTTTGTTGAAGTTATTATCTCCACACTGCAGATGAGAAAACTGGGCCCCATGACCATCCACGTCAGTAGCTACCGTGTACCTATCAGGGCCAGGATTCAAATCTACTCTCCTTCTTGCAGAGTCTCTGCTCTATTGTGTCCTTGAAATTATATCTAGCTATTTTCATACTTAGTAGAACCTCCTTAAGTGAACTTTCAGTGGAGGTGTGCTGGGTTCCAAGCCCTGGGATGCTGGCAGCGTTAGGAAGTTGGGACGAGGCAGTGGGGCCAGCTCTAATGTGGCCACTAGGACCCCCGACCAGGGGCCCTGCCTGGTGGAGTGGTGGTCACATTCCTGGAATTCCCACAGCCTGGACAGGACAGAATAATGCAGCCCCTCAGGCTCATCAGGGGCCAGATCTGTCCCTCTCATCCACTCAAGAGCTTTGACTGGACTTTGCCTGTAATCTCCCCTCTCTCTCCTGCTAGCCAATATTGCTCTTCGACGAGCACACAAACGTGCTGCGACCTTCCATGTTCAACCCCACTGAGTCTCCCTGTCCGGCTGACCAATTCTTTACTCTTCCTTTCAGCAAAATTCCCACAGGCCTTGTCTACTCTTTCCTCCCATTCTGGCTTGAATCCATGCCAATCTAACTTCCACCCTTCCTACTCGACTGAAACCATGCATCCATGATGATCTTGCTGGGTCCTGGGCTAAGCTCACCCACCTCTTAACAGCATTTGACCTTTCTTCTTTCTTGAAACTCTAGTCATATGGCTCTGGTCACTGTCCTCCACTAGTCCTCTCCTTCCACCATCTCTGCTGGATTGGTCTGTTCTGGCTAACTTCCACCTGCTCCGATGCCCTTATCTCAGCCCTGGTCCCTTCCCCTCATCTATGATCTACTCTTACTCCCCAGGTGTCTGCATTTAGTCCTGGGCTTGAAAACTCATGTTTATACCACAGCTCCGAAATTCACATCTCTAGCCAGAACACCTCCCTGGAACTCGACTCATTTGTGCAAATTCCTATTCAGTATCTCCTCCTCCATTTCTCACAGTACTTAACATGTCCCAAATCTAGATCCCCGCCCCCCACTGACCTGCCCGTAACCATCCCAGTGAAGGGCTCCGCCATGCCCTCACCATGCCATCTTCGATTCCTCTCTTCTTCTCACAACTACACCCAGTCCATTGTTAACTCCACCTTCAAAGTGAATCTACTTCTCCTTGCCCACTATGGTACCCAAAACCAAGTCCTTGTCCTTTCAGTAAGTCATCTTCATTCCTCCTTCTCCTCTATGGTTCGTTTCCCACAGAGACCTGAACAGGACTTCAAAGTGTAAATTAAACCTTGCCACTCCTCTGTTCAAAATCCTTCAACGACTGCTTAGCACACTTAGAATTAAATTGAAATGTCTAACTGTGGCCTCAAGAAGAAACATTCAAAACACCCATATTCAAGAATATATTCATATATGAATCTATATAAATGGAAATTTTAAAATGTATTCCCTTTTAATTTTTAAGTAACCCAAACTAAATCTGTTTATAGAATAAAACTTCAGCACCTGGGTGGCTCAGTCAGTTAAGTGATCAACTCTTGATTTTGGCTCAGGTCATGATCTCAAGATTATGAGATCAAGCCCCGTGTGGGGCTCTGTGCTGGGTGTGGAGTCTGCTTGAGATTCTCTCTCTCCCTTTCCCTCTGCCCCTTCCCCACCATCTCTGAAATAAATAAATAAATAAATATTTTTAGAAAGAATAAAACTGCCAACAAAATAAATTATAACAGAACATTCACCAAATCAGTCTAATAACTTCTAAGCCATTTGTTGGTTTTCAGAAATTATTGGTGTGAGCTTTTGATATGTTCTCACAAATTAAGTAATGTCCCTTTTGGAGCTATAGCTTGACAGAGGGAAATGCACCCAACTTTTCCAATATCTTCCTCAATAAATCAGTCGCCACTAGGTTAACTTGTAGTCCCAAAATAAGGAATTTCTCTCAGTAACGATATTGTTTGTGGTAATGAATTGTCTCTCTCTTCAACCAAGAGCAATTATGTTCACATGTTCCCTGATCCTTCCAGTGTCATCTGATTCTTTCATATTCAATATCTTATTGGCTAAGTCATGAAAGCCTTTTGTGGAGCAGCGGGTCTAACGGCGTTGAGCTCAATCCTTCCTGAGAGGCTCAGGGCATGGCGGCCAAAACTGTGGGCCCTACTAGGCTACTTGGTTTTGGCTCCGGCGTAAACACTTACACAAATTTTAGATAACCTTTGATTTCATTTTCTTGTCCGGAAAATGGGGCTCATGGGTAACCAGCCTAGAATGGTGCCTGGCTCAGAAAATGCTAGATACACATTAGCTCCCACTTTGCTAAGAAAACCCTGTGTTTAATGCCCTTGAGTAGAAGGCCTGTGGTGGGTTTTGACAAACATATGCCCTTAAATGCAAGTGAAATTGGGTATGAATGGTGAAAATGGAGCTACCCTCTGGAATCCTTGGGCCCTTCCTTCCTCGCAGCCTCCCTCCCATGGAGGAAGCCCTCCTATTCCAACAAAGCCCCAAATGCCTGACTAGTACTTGTGTGGGGCCCCCACTTGTCTGCTCCCTCAGGCTCTCCCCAGCCTCTCTGAGCCAAAATTCCATGAAGGCTATCATCTCTACAGGCCGGCATCCAGTTAAGTGGGAAGTACAAGACAGCCATGCCCTGCTGGCTGGCCCCCTGTAGATCCATGAGGTGTCCGTTCTTCCTTCCCTCTTCCCTCGTGGGAGCCAATGTGGTAACCAGGAGGTGCGATCTACTGGGAACCTCTGGCATAATGCATGGGACAGACTATGGATGTACTGGCTGATATCAGTCCCGTGGGGCCAGGAGACCTCCAGGCAGTCAGGGCCCTGCCCAGTGCTCTCACCTTGAGGCCCACAGCTCTACCTCTTACCCATTATCCTGGCCACACTGGCTTCCTTTTGTTTCTCAAACACACCAAGCCTAGTCCAGCCGCAGGGCCTTTTCACTCTCCCTGGGATACATTTCCCCACATTCCTGCATGGCCCTGTCCGCATTCCCAGCTTGGCTCAAACGGGCCCTTCTTTGGAGAAGTCTTCCTCATGACCCTATAAAAATTCTATTCACTTCACCCCATCCCAGTCACCCTATATGCTTACCTGGCTTTAAAGCATGGATCACTCCCTGAAGTTATATTTTATATTTATCTGTTTTCTATCATTCTGCCACGATAGATATGGCTGAAAGGGCGGACGACAAATACTGTAGCAAATACTTTTGAAAGACGTAGAAACTGCTGAAAATTGAGAAGAAAATGAGTGTTAAATGTCTCAGGTTTGCAATGTGAAGGTTTGCTATCCAGCAGGATAAAATATAGATATTTCTCCTAAGTCCCTGCTCCCGTAGTGGCTGGATTCCATTTCAGTCACGGAACATGGGAAGGATGGCTTCTGAGGGGCCATTTGTGGGAAGATGCATCAGAGAACGTATGTTCTCCACAGTAAGTCGTATCTTTTATACAAGAGCTACTTGGAGATACCATGTCCATGGAACCACCCACTGGAACCACTTTGACAAAATGGTGGAAGAGTTCTGGGATGAGGCTACAGACGGCCGGGGAGATTCGCTGGTCACCTCCTTCACCAGCAGCGAAGGGCAGCGGAGGCTACAGGCAGAGAAATGTGGCTGTGGAATGCCCTGGGCGTAGCTGATTTTGTAAACTCAGGACATTTCAGATGTTAGGAGATCCTTACCGTAACCCATAATGGCCGAATATCCACAAACGTCCTTTGTTCCGCATAGAAGCCTGTTGTCTATCTCGTGGCAAAAGACTCAGAAGACCTGTCAGACTTACAGGTGAGTTATCTTTTTTCTCGTGAAACAAAAAGGCAAGTATTCCTGCAATGACGAGAGGCGTCACTAGTAATGCCACTTGGCAGGTCTTTTCGAAATTGTGAATACACTTAATTTGTCCCTTTGGGGGTAAAGGGACTATTTCAACAAAGTGAGCAGCTGAATGGCTGGGTGTGTTGGCTGGCCTTATCTTCACATTTACCATCTCAGATGTCCAGGGGGGCCCCTAAAGGTGCCTGACAGTTTAGCAGATTTCTGATTTAAGTCTCCCATTCCCCAGAGGTATTACACCTCTGACCTCTCCTTGGGCCTTGAACAACCCTCCCGACTCTCACACTCAGCTCATGACCTCCTTGCCATCTCACCAGAAACAGTCAGAGGAGCCCTTTCCTCATGTGCCACAGGCCCTCCCTTCCTGGTCCTGTCCTGGCTGAATTGTTTCTGCTCTGGCCAATCCTTCTGCCTGAGCTGCTGACCCAGCTCCTCTCCCCAGCTCGGTGAGAGCCCCTGGGATCATTCCCTGTCTTCCCATGTCTGAAACAAGAAAGCCAAGAAACCAAACCAGACAAACAAAAATCTGCCTTGGCTTTACATTGCCTCCCAGCATTGACATTCTCAGCCTCCTTCTTGCTCCCTATGTCGGAGTGGCCAGGTCTCGGTCCTTGGACCTTTCTAGCCACACACCCTTCATGACTTTATCCACCCTCCTGACTCCCAGCCATTAGCTTCCCCCTGAACATCAAACTCATCTACTCAACAGCACCGTCAACATCCCCGCCTGGATACTGAGTACGCATCACTAACTTAAACATCCCAGCAAACTCGTGATTCTGGCCCCCACTCTGTCATTAAGCCCACACATGTCTTCCCGGTCTCCACAGATGGCAACTGCATTCTCATGCGGGTTCAGACCCAGAACTTTGCGGTCACCTTCACTCTCCTCTCTCTCACCTCCCGCATCCGATCCATCAGGAAGACTGTCTGTGCCTTTGAAATCTGTCCAGAGGTTGACCGTTTCTCCTCAGTGTCTGCCCCCTCCCCCTGCCCTCAGCCCTCATGTGGGCTACTTCAGTGGCCCCTTAAGTGATCTCCCCGCTCCCTCCTGCTCCCTCCATTCCTTACGTTCCCCCTGATCCCCCCTTACTCTCCTTATCTCCAGAGAGATCCTTCTAAAATATGAGTCAGCTGCTGTCACTCTTCTGTCTTGCATCTCACTGAGAATAAAACCTGATGTCCTTCCTATAATCCCCAAGACCTTATATCCCTGTTCTGGCCTGGTCCCCCCTCTGACCTCATGGTCTCGGCCACACACCTTCGTACTTTCTCAGGGCCACCTCACTGTCTCAAGGGCCTTGCACCTGTAGTGCTGATCCCCCACCCATCTGCATGGCTCAGTCCCCCCCCACCCTTCTTTTAAATCTCCTCTCAAATGTCACTTTTATTTGACAGGCCTTCCCAGACCACTCTGTCTCAAAGAGCAACACCCAGCATGCCTGGATGGCTCAGTCGGTTGGGTGTCTGACTTGATTTTGGCTCAGGTCGTGATCTCAGTGTCCCATGTCAGGCTCTGCACTCAGCAGGGAATCTGCTTGGGGATTTCTCCCCCTCTCCCTCTGCCCCTCCCCTTTCTCTAAAATTAGTAAATAAATCTTAAAATAAAATAAAATAGCAACTCCCACCTCCAACCTTTCTTCCTGTCTATTCTATTTTCATGTTCTGCTTTCTCCTCATGGAAGTTTTTAGCCTATTTTATAGGCTAAAATTTTTATTTTAGCCTATATTTTATAATAATTTGCTTATGTATTTAGTATGTGTCATATTTTATAATATTTTATAAAATATATATATTTATAATATTTTATAATAATTTGCTTATGTATTTAGTACGTGTCTCTGCCAGCTAGAATGTAAGCTTCATGAGGTAGAGACTTTCTGTCCATTGCTTTATTCCCTGTGCCTAAAACAGTGTCTGGCACATGCTAGGCTCCCCATTGCTTAAGGAATGACAAAGTAACCACTACTTTGGAAGACATATATGTTCTGCATTTTGAGAATGAATGTTTGCAAATGTTTCCATTGGCATGAAAATATTTATTTTCTGTATCTTTGTGAGGTATCTTTTTCTGTCATGATCCCTTTAAAAAGAAGTACTAAAGTAAACTAAATTTAAGACAAGAACTACAAATCTCTGTATCACATACTGTTAAGACAAGATCACTTTAATTACAATGTTCCTAATACTTTCATTGAAAGGGAGGTTATTTACATTAATAACTTATATTTTGGCTGACATTGATATTTATGAGTGTCCTATAATATACATCATTAGAACAGTTTTGCATATGTCTAATTTATACAAAAATACGTATTTGTGGGACGGGGATATATGCTCAAACTCTTTTCGAGGAGGAGGCTTTTGGATGGGATTAGTTCTGGGCACGTATTTTAAGGTTTTGTTACAGAACATTCTACTTCAAGAACCAATTCCTGTGGCTTATCCATTACTTTGTAACAAACTGTGTATTATAACAAAGTACATCAGATTAGTGGCTTAAAAACAACCATTGTGTTGACTTGAAATTCTGTCAGTCAGGAATCGGGGCAGGACTTGGCTGGGTGGTTTTCTGTTCCACGTAGCACAGGGCAGGGGCTGCATGTAGCTAGTGGCTGGCTAGGCTGGGAGACCCCAGAAGACTTCACTCATATGTCTGACACTTCAGTCCTCTGTGTCACCTCCCGAGTACACATGGCACAATTGGGCTTCCTCACAGCATGGCTGTCTCAAGGGAGCTGGACTTCTTGCCGCTGGCTTTCAGGACAGCACATTTGAGGAAAAGCAAAAGCTGTAAAGACACTGCTTGGAAGTTCGACAACACCACTGACTCAGCATTCTGTGGCTCAAAGCTGGCCACAAGACGATGGCCGATTCAAGGGGCAGGGAGATATAAGTCTTTTGCTGAGTTTATCCATTGTAAATACCTTTTCTCCGTCTTTGGGTTGCCTTAACAATGTCTTTTGATGAACTAAAGTTCTTAATTTTAATGAAGTCCAACAGAGCAATCTTTTCTTTCATGGATAGTGCTTTTAGGACTGTGCTTTTCAGGAAATCTGCCCTGTCTCAAGTCAGAGAGATACTTTCTGATTCTTTTCCTAGAAGCTCTATAGCTTTACTTAGTACATGTGGGGCTGTGATCCATTTCAAATTAATTTTTGTATTGCCCAATATAACAAAGGACTTGCATTCAATTTACTGATATTTTGTGTGGAATTTTTACTTCTGCTTCTGAAACAGAATGGACTTTTTTACTTTCCTTCAAATATCCTTGCCATGATTTGATGTCAATGTTATGCTAGCCTTATAAGATGTTCTGGTAAATGCACTCACTTTCCCCGTTATTTAGAAGTCTGTGTGTGGGGCACCTGGGTGGCTCAGTGGGTTAAGCCTCTGCCTTCGGCTCGGGTCATGATCTCGGGGTCCTGGGATCAAGCCCCACATGGGGCTCTCTGCTCAGCGGGGAGCCTGCTTCCGCTCTCTCTCTCTCTGCCTACTTGTGATCTCTCTCTCTCAAATAAATAAATTAAAAAATCAAAAAAAAAAAAAAGAAGTCTGTGTGTGATGGATACTATTTCTTTTTTAAACATCTGGTAGAATTTACCATCTTTAACTCATATGAAATTGGGGTTTTCTTTTTTTTTTTTTTTAAAGATTTATTTATTTATTTGACAGACCTACCACAAGTAGGCAGAGAAACAGGCAGAGAGAGAGGAGGAAGAAGGCTCTCTGCTGAGCAGAGAGCCCGATGTGGGGCTCGATCCCAGGACCCTGGGATCATGACCTGAGCCGAAGGCAGAATCTAAACCCACTGAGCCACCCAGGTGCCCCTGAAATTGGGGTTTTCTTAGTGAGGTTTTTTAACACATAGAATATATTTCTTAAATAAATTGTTCAGATTTTCTATTTCTTCTTTACACCTTTCAGTAACTTGTATTTTTCTAGGAATTTGTCCATCTCATCAAAATTTCAAATTTCTTGGCCTAGAGTTACTGGCTCTATTATAGAGGTGAGTAATGATTAGTGTTGGTTTCTGGGTCTGTTACTTATGTGGAACCTTGGGTATAGCAGCTTCTTGTGCATAATAGCAGAGCTGGGGTCCTTATTAGGATTTAGGTCCACCTTTATTAGGTTTGAAGGGTTAAACATATTTCTTTCTGATGTACACATTCTTTCTTTAGATATGTTAATACATTCAGTCAAGGTGTTCAGTAAAATACTGGCCCAGACTCCTCAGTCCCTTTAAAGATTTATTATCTCTGTCCTAATTTTATTTCCCTGTTTCCTCTTCTTGGGGTTACCTCGATATTGCTCCACCATACCACCTCTATGTAGCTCAACAGTTTTCCAGAAATTTACCTACAGGGTGCCCAGGTGCCTCAGATGGTTAAGCATCTACCTTCGGCTCAGATCATGATCTCAGGGTCCTGGGATGGAGCCCCCTGCTCAGCGGGGGTGGGGGGGGTCTGCTTCTCCCTCTCTCTCTGCCCTCCCCCTCATGCTCTCGCTCTGGCTCTGCCTCTCTCAAATGGATAAATAAAATCTTAAAAAAAAAGAAAGAAATATACCCGCATTCAAGCTCACCTGCACCATAAGGCAGAGTCCAGTTCACTGAGCACTTCCACCATTGATAATTTCCATTAGACCAAAGAGAAAAAAAAAAAAATCTGTGCCAATCTGATGAGCAAAAACGGCACCTGAGCCAGTTTTAAGAATTGCATACTGAAGCTTTTCTGCTAAAATCCTCCCTTTAAGTCTTATAGTCTAAGAAAACATTTTCTCCCAAAAGGCTGACTTTGCTCAAAACACTCAATTTTCTGTGAAGGGATGGCTGGGAAAATCTGTGATTCATTTCTGTGAAATCACATGTGCAAAGTCTCACATCAGAGCATGTGGTCTGTCTTACCCATCTGGCATATACACGAAAATCTTACAAAGTCATTCATCCACTCAACAAATATTTATTGATCACATCCTGTTAGCTAGCTAAGTACTGTTCCAGGCCCTGGGTATATTAGCAATAAACAAAAAGACAAAGACTCCTGATCTCGTATTTTAGTTCAGTACATTAACTCTTCAGCTGTGCACGCAGTACTGTCCCTTCCTGTTCTAGTATTTCAACATCTGAAATCACGAGAGATCTAGAGAATAAAAGGTTTACCGCCAAGCTGTTCTTAGGGCAACTCTGCATGCTGTAAAGGTAGCGAGGGTTTTTCAGAAAGTCTGAAGTTGCACAGAGCCAAGCCCAGATGACAGGGGGGACATAAACGGACAGAACATCTGTCTAGTGCCGGGCTGCAATAATGAGACGGCCTTCTCCACTGGACTGGGGGGCTCCTGGGGGCCGGGGCTCTGGCCCGCACAGTGCCCGGCAGGCAGAGGTGCTTCATTAACTCTGGGAAATGAACGAATGGACAAGTAAATGAGGAGTGAGTGAACAGCCAGCCAGTCCCTCTCTATTCTCCTCTGCCTCCTGACTTTAAATACCATCTGGACAGAGAGAACCCCCAAGCGTCTGTCTCCAGTCCAGAGTCCACCCGAGGATGCTGGGCTCCAGGGTCAAACTGTCCTTTCACCCTGCCCGGAGGCCTTGGCAGCATCTCCACCGGCGCAGGTCCAAAATCCAACTCCCGGTTCCTCCTCGACCCCACCCGCAAAGCGTCCCCCCACAGCCGGCCCCGCTCGGGCCCCGCCCTGCCAGGCTCGGGCCGCCGTCTGGGTGAGGCCTCGAGCCCTTCTCCCCCCGCCCCTCCTGTCCGTCAAGATGTCCCCGCGGCTCTCGCGTCCCGCTGCGCGCGTCGGTCGTTCCCGGGCTCCGGTCTCCGCCCTGGTGCAAGCCGCCACGGCACTGGTCCGGGTCGTGTCACCCTCGCCCCCTCAGTCTTCTCCCCACAAGGGTGCGACCGTCTCTCAGCCCTAGGTCGGATCCACAGCTTCCAGGAAAGCCCTCGCCTCACACGAGTTCCCGTGGCGGAGGCTCGCAGAGGGGGAAACTGAGGCACGGGGAGCAGAAAACGGTGGCCGCAGCCAGGTCCACCTCAGCAGCCCTGCCCCTTCCTCCAGAGCCCCCTGCCTCTCCCGTGCCAGTGAGAGCCGGAATGCGGCGGACTCGGGGAGCCTTCGCCGACCAGGCTGGGGCGGGCGGGGTCGGCTCCAGTTACCTGGACTGGGGAAAGGCATGAAGTCCGGGAGGGGCTGCAGGGGTTGCGGAGCTTCCTTCGGGGAGCGAGCGGAGACGACGTCCCCAGGCGTCCGGAACCCGAAGCCGCGGTCTCGGTTTCCGCCCGGCGGCTTCCTGCCGGCGCTCCCGGAAGCTGCGCTCGCTGCCCGGGTAACGGGCCCGGCGGGGGCGACGGCGGCGGCGCCGTTATGGACCTGGAGGAAGCGGTGAGCGAGCCGGGCGCCCCGCGGGCCCGACGGCGGGGCGGGAGGGGAGGGAGGCCGAAGGAAGAGGCTGGAGGACGCCGACTGGATGTGGGGGCGGCCGCTGGCCGAAGGAGGGCGGGCGGAAGGCCGCGGGGCGGGGAAAGGGATGGGGCTGGCGGGCGGGGTGTGCGCGCGTTTTGGGGCGAGAGGCTGGAGTTTCTGGCTGCGTGAGGTTGTGGGTGAAGGGAGGGCGGGGCGTTAGCCCATGTGGGTGTGTTTCAGGAGGGGATGGAGTTGTGGGTATCGTGGGGTGGCCACCCACAAGGCCCATCCCCTGTGGACCGGGCCACCCAGAAGTTCCTCTGATCCCGGGGTGGGCGTGGGAGGGCGGGCTTGGAACGGGCTGGCCTCCGAGTAAGGCCCCCCACGCCCGCCCGGGGGCTCTGCGGATCCCCGCCGCGGTCTGGGGAGGGATTCCAAATTCGGGGTTGACTCACTCCAGGTAATGCTCCGGAGTCATTGCAAACTTCCCCGACGTGCTGAAATAAATTCGGGGTTCAGTCTTGACACACGACCTAAAATGCAGCATTCTTTGGCGATATTGGGCAATTAGATCAGCGATGCGGCCAGAGACCGAGAGTTCGGGACCCGGAGTTGAGTGCCGGTCTTTGTGCGCACCGAAGCATTGCGGTGATAGAAGGCCTTGCGTGCTCTAAAGGTTCAGTAAATGTTTATCGAGTGATGGACGACCGACGTCTGGACGTGCTGGGTTAATGCCATTGATAATTACATCTCACCCTTGACCTGCACTTGCTGAAGTACAGATCGTGTCTCTTTTGCTCACCACTGAATCCCTGGCACCTAGTTAAATGCCTAGTGCATACATAGGCGGTTTTCCTTATATTGCTGAATGAATAAATTGAAACTTGGAACAACCCCAATAAAAAGCTGGTTCTTTTGTGGTATGTGTTTTTAGTGTCATTGTGAAAGTTCCAAATAGTATGTAATTTTTATTTTTAAAGTCTTTTCTTTACTTAAATACTCCTCCTCTTTTTTTTCCTCAGGGCACTCCCCAGGAGTTTTATTAACTCATCTTTTTTTTCCATTTTACCCCTACCACCTTTTCTTCTTCTTTTTTTTCCCTCCTCACAGCGTATCTTAGAAACGTTTTTAATTGTTTAATTCCATGTCAGACTATTCAGAAGACTGAACTGTTCTTCTCTTTGTTTATAGTTCGTCTCTCTGGCACATTTTTTTATTTTCTATGTTTGTTTGTTTTTTATCTGTAGGGGTAAAATTGCGGGGAACCCTTTAGGTAGAACTGCAGGGTTTAGGTACAATGTATTGGACATGGTTTAACAGTAACACCTTTCCCGTCTTCTCCTATAGAAAGAGTTCAAAGAAAGATGCACTCAGTGTGCTGCTGTCTCTTGGGGTCTTACTGATGAAGGCAAATATTATTGCACTTCTTGCCACAACGTTACAGAAGTAAGTAACATATGTCATTTATGAATCTGCTAAGGTTTTTAAAATTATGGTTTTAGCCTGATATGTGGCATAGTTCCCAAATAATCTGTTTTTGTCACTCCTGCAGTGCCCAAATTCCAAGAATAAAAGTAGTCTTCCAAGTGCTTACACGTGAGCTAAGTAATGAGTAAGGTAGATTTAGGTTGGGTTTTTGAAATGATGTTGGGCCTTATTTATAAATAATTTCATGATTCAGACTGTGTAGTAAGAGAGAAAATAATTAAAAGGTGAGACAGTTTTTTTATTAGTTAATACTCATGTAAGAGTTTTTACATATTGTGGTAGCTTAGAGGTTTGGAACATGGAATATTAGAAAGATTGAGGACTTTTGGGAGTATTGGAAATAAGCTTCATTGTCATTTTATCTTTGTACGGTGCCTTAGAGATTACAAAGTGTTTTCTTATCCATTATTTCATTTTCTCGTCACAGCCACCCGTGAGATATACTATTGTGCCTCTCCATCGATGGGGCAAGTAGGGCTCATGATGAGTGAGCTTGCCAAAGTCACACAAGTATAAAGCGTTGAGCCAGGACGTGACCCTGAGTCTTCCCACTACAGTGATCATTTTACTCCATCACACCTGCCTCTTACATTAGAGATTGTTATACTGTCTTGCATGTAACCTTGGTAGATAAGGCCCCCTTCACACTGGGAGTGCTGGGTCCTGTTCCAGTTACCACACGTTCAGGGCAGTATAACCGAAATAATCGAGGGGTTTGGACAGTCTGCTACTGGACAGGCTAAACATGCCGGGACTCCTCTCAGGAAAAAGATTGGCTCCAGGTCTGCAGAGCCCGGAAGGAACAAGTATTACATTAACCATATAGACTTAAGAAAGGCAAATTGGGGACAGAGGAAAGTAACTCTGTAGACTTCTGCTTTTGGTCAAGGTGGAGTAACAGGAACCAGATTTACCTTCCTGCCTTAAACAACCAAAAACTTGAGCAAAATATATAAAACAACTAAAGAACATTTTCTTTTGAGGAAAAGTGGCTAATTCACGTTGTTGCTCACACAGAGCTGTTCTTGAAACAATCATTGTTCTTCAGTATACAGCTGCAGTCCTTATGCCTGCTTCCCACTTAAGTCACACAGAATATTAAAAAAATGCTAGCTCAGTGAAATTTTGTGGGTGGTGAATATTTCATTATCATGATGTGATGGTTTCATAAGGACGTGTAGATATGTGTAGATACACACACATGCATATGTATACACATGAACTTGTACACTTTATTTTTTATTTATTTTTTTAAAGATTTTATTTATTTATTTGACAGAGAGACCATAGTAGACAGAGAGGCAGGCAGAGAGAGTGGGGAAGCAGGCTCCCCACTGAGCAGAGAGCCCGATGTGGGAGTCGACTCGATCCCAGGACCCTGAGATCATGACCTGAGCTGAAGGCAGAGGCTTAACCCATTGAGCCACCCAGGCGCCTCTATTTTTTTTTTTTTTTAAGATTTTATTTACTTGAGAGAGAGCACACATACATGCAAGAGAGAAAGAGTACGTGGTGGGGGTGCAGAGGGAGAGGCAGAAGCAGACTCCCTGCTGGGCAGGGAGCCTGATGCTGGATCCCAGGACCCTGGAACCATGACCTGAACCAAAGTCAGATGCTTAACTGACTGAGCCACCCAGGCGCCCCTATACTTTATTATTTTAAGATTTGTTTATTTATTTTAGAGAGAGAAGGTGTGTGAGCATGAGTGGGGAAGGGGCAGAGGGAGAAAACTCAAGCCGACTCCTCGCTGAGCGTGGAGCCTGACTTGGCAGCTCCATCCCATGACCCTGAGATCATGACCTGAGCTGAAATCAAGAATCAGACCCTCAACCGACTGGGCCACCCAGATGCCCCAACGTGTACACTTTAAACATGTGCAGTTTGACCCTCTGCTTTGATGCAAGGGAGGCACTAGCAGTGTTACCCAGGGTTGTTTTTGTAGCAGCAGTGCAAATGTAAACACAACAAGGGATGGTTGTGTCTAATTGGACTATTTGCCATTAGTATGTGAAGTCAGCATGCTATTTTTGTGGAAATTAAACTACATTAACTGCCTCTTTTATTTCTGTCCTTGATAATGTTCCTATTTGATTCTAATAAAATCTACTGCAGTCATTTTAACGTGAACGATCCTAATACCACTACACTAACTAGTTCCACATTTGAAAGACAACCTATATACAGTAACTTGTCAAGAGTGTAGCATTCTTTCTTTTTTTAAGATTTATTTATTTATGTTAGAATGCGAGCAGGGACGGGGCAGAGAGAATGAATCTCCAGCAGACTCTGAGCTGAGCGCGGAGCACAATGTGGGGCTCAGTCTCACGACCCCAAGATCATGACCTGAGCTGAAACCAAGACTCCAATACTTAACCAGCTACACCACCCAGGTGCCCAAAGGATGTAGCATTTCTAAAGATGGGCGGAATCTCTGTATAGGCCAAGAACCTAACTCAGGGCCTTCCGCATGATAGGCAGAGCTATGATTGTACAACTCTAGTGGTTATTCTTGGCTTCATGGTACCCCAGGCATGTTTTTTGTATAGCATGTGATGTGATCTGTGCTGCCTGGAGTGGGGTGCTGTATGCTGGCCATGTTGATGTCTAGTGGGTGGAGGATGGCCAATGAGAGGTAGTTCTAGCTATGAAGAGTAGAGGTCATGGTGCAGCTTTCTCTGTTTTTCTGTACCCTCATTGCCCTCTAGGTCTTACCTTGTTTGTAATTCTCAGGCTGTGGATACTTGCTATTATCTGGAAAAAGGCCTTCTGAATTAGTAAAATAATAAGAATGTTACGTTGGTGTATTTTAAACAGGAAAACCTTTTTCAGGTCTTAAATCTAGCCAATTTAGACAATGGATGTTCTTGTACATATTTCATTAAGGTGTAGGCTAGAATTGTGTGAGTTCAATAGATTTTTTATGACTATAACATCAGATTTATTGTAGAAAATTTAGAAATTAAAAAAATAAATAAAATGAAATAATTACATATGCTTCCAGAACAATGTATATATCTGTGTCTGTAATATCTGTAGAAAATGTTCATAACAGCTTGTTTTTAGGCTTTTAATAATGTTTACTGATACCTGAAGAAATCTTTCCATAAAAATAAACTTATCTACTATTTGAAAAAAAAAAGAAAATTTAGAAATTATTAAGATGAAAGCTAATATCACCAGTAATCTTGGGACACCTGGGTGGCTCAGTCAGTTAAGCATCTGCCTTTAGCTCAGGTCATGAGCCCATGAGTCCTGGGATCGAGTCCCATGTGCAGCTCCCTGCTCAGCAGAGGGTCTCCTTGTCCCTCTCTCTCTGCCGCTCCCCCTGCTTGTGTTTTCTCTCTCTATATCAGATAAATAAAATCTTTAAAAATAAAAATAAAAATAAAATCACCAGTAATCTCAGTAGTCAACATTTTAATTGCTTCCTTATAGGCTTGTTTTTTTTCTGTGTATGGAAGGGAAAGAGGATGTGGGTGAGCACTTTTGAATCTTCTATCTTTTTTTTTTTTTAAGATTATTTATTTATTTATTTGAGAGAGAGAGAGAGAGCATGAGAGGGGAGAAGGTCAGAGGGAGAAGCAGACTCCCTATGGAGCTGGGAGCCCGATGTGGGACTCAATCCCGGGACTCCAGGATCATGACCTGAGCTGAAGGCAGTCGCTTAACCAACTGAGCCACCCAGGCGCCCTTGAATCTTCTATCTTAATTAAATATTTTCCTGTGTTATTCTAAACGTTTGTGTACAGTCTTATTGCCTGTATAAATATCCCACAATATAACCATTCAGTAATTTAATTAATTATAGATCCAGTTTTAGATATTTAGTTTTTTCTAGCTTTTAGTTATTTCACATTTCACTTAGTCCAGATTTTAAGCCTTTTTATCCCTGCCTACTCTTAATACATTGTACCTATCTTTGTAGGGTAACTGCTTTGGTATGTATTCTGTTGTGTCTTCTGTTTTCAGTGTGGCCAACCCAGTCCATCAGAATGGCTTCCAATGTGGTTTCTGTGATTAGAGGAACTACATTCCCCAAATCCTCTTGTTAAAGATGTTTCTTTTACTCTTAATGAAGGCTGAAGATAAACTTCATTCCAATCTCTTAAGCTTAGAGAAATAAACAAATCTTCAAATAAACAAATCTTTTTAAAAAATCTTCACCTCTCCTCCCTTATTAAGACTTAATTCCTGGGACGCCTGGGTGGCTCAGTGGGTTAAGCCACTGCCTTCGGCTTGGGTCATGATCCCAGGGTACTGGGATCGAGTCCCGCATCGGGCTCTCTGCTCGGCAGGGAGCCTGCTTCTCCCCTCCCCTCTCTGCCTGCCTCTCTGCCTACTTGTGTGATCTCTGTCTGTCAAATAAATAAATAAAATCTTTAAAAAAAAAAAAAAGACTTAATTCCTTTATTCTGGTATGAGAGAGACAGAATACTAGGTACCAGCCCTTGAGAGCACTTGGAGTTGAAGACTGTGGGATGAATTATACTCACTATTTAGTCATTCTAAAATTGTGTAGGTTTGATTAAAAATAAAAAGTAGTACTTTCACAATTTCAGAAATGAAAACTGTATTATTAAAATATATAGAAAAGCAGGATGAAACGAATCTGTATGTAGCATAGTCAATGCTGGTTATAATAAATACAGTTCTCTTAATTCCGGAGTATGTTTGGATGGAGGAAAGAGGGAATAAATTTGATTTTAACATTAGGTTTCGTTTGAAAAAATTAGAAAGTGACTTAAAATAAAACTTTATTCATTTGCCAGACTTTTCTTTAGTGTTTACTGTGTTCCTGGTACTGTTTTGATTAGTGAAAAATTTTGAATGAAAAAACAATGTAAAGGTTAACCAAAATGTTACAGTTGATATAGTTTTCCCATAATGTGACTGTCCTTAATCCTGGCACTCACAGTTTGGTTCATTTTACTTCCCAGAGCATTCTTGGAAATATATTTAGGGAGATGTAAAACTACCTTTTTAATGGTCTTTCTGTCTCCTGCAGAGATCTAAGGAAGTCATAAACACTGGGGCTATTCCTAATACTAAAATACAAGCCATCAACCGGGGACTTAAAAGAAAAAGAAAACTCGGTAAGCCCTTTCTTCATATATGCTTAGGGATGTGCAATGGAATCTTAAATAGATTCTCGAGAAGTTGCCAGATTTGTAAGCCAGTCATCCAGAGTGGAATAAAGTGGGTAGTTGTTGATGGTAAAATTGGAAGTGTCTTTAAGCATATCCTGTTTTCATCCTGCTTATGGTTGTGAGTTGCTTTTCAAGTGAAGCAGCTATTATGCAAAAAATAATGGAGTGTATTCCCTCTTATCTGTTGGCACATTTCTGTTCTTGTGATCTATTTGGAATATGATCTTTCTGTGCTTTTAAAGA
This sequence comes from Taxidea taxus jeffersonii, assembly GCA_003697995.1. Lineage (NCBI taxonomy): Eukaryota > Metazoa > Chordata > Mammalia > Carnivora > Mustelidae > Taxidea > Taxidea taxus. The sequence goes on from ML107043.1 coordinate 53,726, forward strand.
AAAATGCTTACTTTCTGAAATGATTCAAGTATGGAATTGCCAGGTTAGGCAAGTTTAACGTGATGTTCAACTTTTAGAAACCCATTTCTCACACTGAATTTTGAACACACCCTTTTAAATTTTAAAATAGGAAAATTATTTTCATTAAAATAATCTCAGCAGGGTGTGCTATGAAAGGTAATCTACTTCATTAATCCAGTGAGTACATATAATTAGTCATGATTGAGAATAATCTGAGGTAAAGTCTAACTGATGCTTTTTATTTCTGTGGCTACATAGGGCCAGATTCTCCAGTTTGAAAAAGGCTAATGATAGCGGTGGATTCTTGTAGATGAGGTAGCTTTAAGGATGCACACACATGAGGGGTGCCTGGGTGGCTCAGTGGGTTAAAGCCTCTGCTTTTGGCTCAGGTCATGATCCCAGGGTCCTGGGATGGAGCCCCACATCGGGCTCTCTGCTCATCAGGGAGCCTGCTTCCCCCTCTCTCTCTCTGCCTACTTCGGTCTCTCTCTGTCAAATAAATAAATAAATGAAATCTTAAAAAAAAAAAAGGATGCACACACATGAAATATAAATATATCAGTGTTTGTGAAATATCTCTATGAAATACATTGTTATTCTTAGATGAATAACAGAATGCCTAACTGCTAACTTTTGTTTCTGTTTAACCTTTAATAGTGACTATTTTTGTTAGGCTAGAGGCTGGTTACTTTTTAATTAAATTTTATTAGAGTAAAACTTGATTAATTTGGATTTGACTTAAACTAAAATGTAGAGTTTCAACTTAAATTGCTGCAGGAAATTTAGGTGCTTCAAATTAGCTGTTAAGTGCCTTCCATTCAACTTTTTTGACCCTACATAGTTTCTTCATCTGTAAAATGGGAATGTTAATACCATTTGTTATGGAAAAAAGAAACTCTAGATTTAGAATATGCCTTACCAGTTGCAAGAGTGGTGTTCTGGAGGAAGAGTGTGCATGGGTAGTTTGAAGAGTTTTGCTCAACTTCAGAATGCATCAGAATTAGAGGCTTTCTCCTTTACTCATAAATAACCCAAGAAACTGAGGTAGTGAGAGGGGAGAGGAGTAGGAGCCCTGTGCAGGGGAGGAGGATCTTGGAGTCCCAGAGTCCATAGACTAAGTGTAAAAGGTGTAGATGTCATGTTTTCCACAGTTGTAGTATTTACCCAGCAGGGAGGAGTTAAACATTAGACTCTTAACAGATTCTAATATTTTCTTTATCTTGCAGTTCTCTTTAAACAGGTAGCTCTGGCTGTGGTGGTGGTACATTTCTTCATAGTCTCTTAGGTTATTTTCTTTAATCCTCAGAATAATCCTATTTAAAATACCTACTGCGTATTTTAATGCCCAGGCAGGGCTCAGTAAGCGTTAGTCTCCTTGCTTCCGGTGTCTCCCTGTAGCCTAGAACTATTTCCAGAAAAGCAGAGTGCCGTTGAACGGTTTACTTTCTCTGAGTGTTCTTACTGCCCTTTCCTACGCTTCTGGACCATCAGATCTTGGCTTTTGTTCATTCATTCTCCAAATACTCATTGTTCCCTTTCTTTGTGAGTTGGAACAGAGGAGGGGAGAAGCAGAGGCTGAGTATTGAGCGTTCTTTCCCTTAGGATTCTGTGGGGTATTGTCCAGTACAATACATTTCATTGTCTAGTACATACTTTTAAAACTTACTTCATTTTTTAACTTGGTGACTATTCATTTTTCTGCCTTTTACGTTAATATTTCAGAAAAATTGTAGATAATTTAAAATATTTAAAATCTGAAAAATTATAAAAATGGGGTTTAGCTTTAGCATTTTTGTCCATATTTGCTGGATTGGAAACAGGAGAGTATAAGGATGGAAATCCTATTCAGGAATATAAAACACTTCGAGCTGTAATGTGTAAAACACAGTTGTAACTCTGTAGTAGCATGTAGTGAATAGGAGTACAGGTGTCTGAACCACGTTATCTGTCTTCTAGAGAAAGGCTGGGATTGGTATGTGTGTGAAGGTTTTCAGCAGATACTTTATCAACAAGCAGAAGCCTTAAAGACCCTTGGAGTAGGCCCGAAATTAAAGGTAAGTCCATTGTGTCTGGATGCAGCCTTACGTTTTGTTTGAAGAACAGTAAGATTTGGAGTGAAACTAAGGAGAAAAATAGGATTATCAGTAATGATACTAGGGTTCCAGGATTAATCATCTTTTCTGATGTTTTTGCTTTACTCTTTTTATTAGATTGATAATTCTCGGAGTGTGTTCTACAGAGTGTTAATAAGCAAAGAACCAAAAGAAAATTAAAAAGGTTTTAATTTTTAGATATTTAGGAAACATTAAGTTAAATAAAGTAAAACAAATAACTTTGCAGACATTCTTGGTGTCTTTTATGTGTTAACGTGCTTGTTTGATTTCCAAGGGGATGTAGTATCCAGTATTCACAACTTGAGCACAAAGTTCTTTAGTGTGGTATATACGTGCGTAGCATTGATCAGGATTTTGAATTCCAGAATGTGCTTTGGAGAGTGATAGATTAGGCCAGTGGTTCTCAGTCTTGAATGTGTACAAGAATCACCTAAACACAAGTTACTGAACCTCATTCTGGAGTTTCTGATTCAGTAGTTCATTCCTAACAAGTTCCCAGGTTACACTGATGCTGCTGGTCCAGGGACCACGCTTGGACTTTGCTGCCCTTCCAGAGTACCACAGTATCCCTGCTGTTGTGTGAACTTCATGTTTCTTCATCTGGTTGAAGCCATTTCAGCAATTCTTTAGAAAGTTAGTTGGTTCTCGTATACTCACTTTGTACCCATTATTGGAAACCGGGTGCGAAGAGAGCCAGCCTAGTTGGAGAGAGGGTTTTATGCATATGTGGAATGAATAAACATAAAAGGATAGGACAATGTATTCATAAGTGACATTAAGGGCAAAAAGAGAAGGTAGAAAGATCAATGTGCATTGAAGACACCAAGGAAGGATTTGAAAAGGAGCCTTTGTTGTTCAAACCAGTGTTTGGGGCAAGCCAGCAAGAATGCCCTGTAGAACGAAGCATGGCCTAGGAGGACTCTGGGCCTACCCTGATAAGTATTATAGGATTTAAAAATACAAAAACATGAGTGGGGCACCTGGGTGACTCAGTTAGTTAAAAAATTAAAGAATGTGAGTGATCAGATGGCACCCACAGGTGGTGGTCTGGGGGTTTGTGATACTGGTTTCTTTCAAGTCATCCTATGTTATAAATGCTTTGTAATTTATAGTTTCATACAGTTATACCAACCAACTACAGTAGGGTTTACTCCTCTTCGGTTTTCTACCCACTTCATCAGGATTAATCCTGAAAACAGTTCTGTCTGAAATTAGCCAATGAACATAACTGTTTAGACATGACCATTTAAATGGCACAGGAATGCCAAGAACACAGGCTCTGGAGTCAAAACTGATTCCAAATCCTATTAATGGATTTTCTACTTATTGGCTGGGTCATTTTGGCCAGTTAACTAAGTTTCTTAAGTGGTAGAATGGAGATGGTAGCTATCTGGCAATGTTGTGTTCGAACTAATGGATACCTCATACCTAGTAAGTGATGAATAAATAGAAAAGTTGTTTTGTTACCTTATTTCCACTTGGACCCAATAGCACCTTTGCCTCTAATTAGAAGTGTGGTCATACAGGAGTTGCTTTCTTTCTCTCATTCTTAATATACTAAACTTACAAAAGGAAGGGATTCAACTAGGTGATCTTTTTGGAATTAGGCCCTTCTTTAAAAATCTAAGATTATGAAGAATTTATTCAGTGTTTCCCATATACCTGATTTTGCGATGATAATTCTTTTTAAGAAATGTAAGTAGAAAGGTAAGAAGACTTTTAGATGGAGGGCAGTGTATAAAGTGTAAGTGGTCTGGATGGACCAGTGTGCTTGCCATAATCACTACTCATTTCCCTTCTACCTTAGGATGAAGTTTTGCATAACTTTTGGAAGCGCTACCTGCAGAAGAGCAAGCAGGCCTATTGTAAGAACCCGGTTTATGCCAGTGGAAGGAAAGCTACGGTAAGTCACGAGTGAGAAGCGGGATGAAAAGCCATTTCTGGTGTGACGCAGAGATGAAGACTGGCCCAGTGTCCTCTGTATTTGTGATGCTTGTCAGAGAATTGTCAGGAAGAGGTTTCTCTTGTAGTCCAGAAGGAAGGGTCACTGAGCTAGACACTGGAGTTAATTTTGACTTATTTGACTAGTCGAAACAAATTTGTAGTTAACTTCTAAATAGACACTTAAGGACTTTCCATGAATTGTAGTATTTTAAAAAAATTTGTTTGCATGTTTTTCCTTTTGCTTGGAATATCACTTACCTGGTATTTGATTACGCAGCTCAGTTATCTCTGCTCAGCAGGCTTTATGTGAAGAAAAATAAGTCTTTATGTGAAGACTTATTTTTCTTCACATAAAGCCTCCCGCTCCCACTGCCCCCAGAGTGTTTACATTATTAGTTTGCTTTTAACTGCGTTATGGATGTGCCGTGGGACATTTCATTTGGGGTACGGGAAGATCCCGCCTCTGAGAAAGGCACGTTTGATAAACTGTGCTATGTTTGATGTGTGGTACTTACTCTCCAAGGCTGAGAAGAGATTCCAAATCCATTTGACATATGTTTCTTAAGAGCTTGGAGAATTGGCCCAGTGGATCCTCCTTTGGTTGGCGTCACCAGGGTTCCACGTGCACAGCTGGGTGATCCAGGCCTGAGAAGCCCGGGTCTGAGTGAAAGGAATAGGTCCTGAGCAGGAGAAGTTTAGAGCAGCAGAGCCGTGTCAGAAATAATGATGGAAGGGGCAACTGACCTAAGCAATTTGTGTAGGAAACTTCCTTTTTGCACCTGGGACCGTGCATTTAAATAAACTCAAGAGGAATAACTTGAACAGACACTTTTACAGGGATGAAGTTATGAGATACCATCCTCTCTTGATGCAGGAGGCAGGTGCTGCTCAAGAAAACAAAAGATGCTATGTGGGTCCTAGGTGACACTTCGAAAGAGAAAAGAAAAGAAAAGAAAGAGCCATCCAGGCTGTTAAGAATCTGATCTTGGGGCACCTGGGCAGTTCAGTCAGTTAAGCATCTGCCTTCTGCTCTGGTCATGAGCCCAGCATCCTGGGACCAAGGCCCAGGTCAGGCTCCCTGCTCAGCGGGAGTCTGCTTCTCTGTCTGCCACTCCCCCTGCTTGTGTGTGTATGTGCACACACGTGTGCTCTCTCTCTCTCTCTTTCTGTCAGATAAATACATCTTTTTAAAAAATTTTTATTTCTTTTTTTATGAAGTATGGGTCATCTATTTTATTAGTGTTCTCCATTGGAATTAAAACTCATCTTGCTATATTTATTTATTTATTTAGAATTTTAAAAAAATACATTTCCTTTTTTTTTTAAAGATTTTATTTATTTATTTGACAGAGATCACAAGTAGGCAGAGAGGCAGGCAGAGAAAGAGGAAGCAGGCTTCCTGCTGAGCAGAGAGCCCGATATGGGGCTTGATCCCAGGACCCTGAGATCACAACCCGAGCTGAAGGCAGAGGCTTAACCACTGAGCCACCCAGGTGCCCCCATCATTAGTTTTTGATGTAGGGTTCCATGATTCATTGTTGGTGTATAACACTCAGTTCTCCATGCAATACATGCCTTCCTTAATACCCATCACCAGGGTAACCCATCCCCCTACCACCCTCCCCTCTAAAACCTTTAGTTGTTTTTGTTTTTGTTTTTTTAAAGAAGTTTATTCTCTTCTACTATGGTACTGGCACCAAAACAGACACATACATCAGTGAAACAGAATAGAGAGCCCAGAAATGGACCCTCAACTCTATGGCCAACTAATCTTCCACCAAGTGGGAAAGAATATCCAATGGAAAAAAGTCTCTTCAATAAGTGGTGTTGGGAAAATTGGACAGCCACATGCAGAAGAATGAAACTGGACCGTTTTCTTACAGCACACACATAAATAGACTTGAAATGGGTGAAAGAGCTAAATGTGAGATAGGAATCCATCAAAATCCTAGAGGAGAACATAGGCAGCAACCTCTTCGACCTCTGCTGCAGCAACTTCTAGATAGACACATCTTCAAAGGCAAGGGAAAGAAAGGCAAAAATGAACTATTAGGACTTCAGCAAGATAAAAAGCTTTTGCACAGCAAAGGAAACAGTCAACAAAATCAAAAGACAGCCGGCAGAATGGGAGAAGAGATTTCCAATTGTCTTATCAGGTGAAGGGCTAGTATCCAAAATCTGTAAAGAACTTACCAAACTTAACACCCAAAGAAAATAATCCAATTGAGAAGTGGACAGAAGACATGAATAGACATTTCTGCAAAGAAGGCATACAGTTGACCAACAAACACATGAAAAAAATGCTCAACTGTGTCAGGGAAACGCAAATTAAAACGACAGTGAGATACCAAAAACGACAGTGAGCACACCAGCCAGAATGGCTAAAATCAGTAAGTCAAGAAATGACAGATGTTGGTGAGGATGCAGAGAAAGGGGAACCCTCTTACACTGTTGGTGAGAAAGCAGGCTGGTACAGCCACTCTGGAAAACAATATGGATGTCCCGCAAAAAGTTGAAGATAGAGCTACCCTACCACCTAGCAGTCGCACTACTAAGGATTTACTGCAAAATAAGAATGAAGCGATCCGAAGGGACACCTGCACCCTAATGTTTATAGCCTCAGAGTGTCCACAATAGCCAAACTATGGAAAGAGCCCAGATGTCCATCAACAGATGAATGGATAAAGAAGATGTGGTTTATATATACAATGGAATATTATGCAGCCATCAAAAAATGAAATATTGCCATTTTTAACAAAGTGAGTGGAACTAGAGGGTATTATGCTTGGTGAAATAAGCCAATCGGAGAAAGACAGCTATCATATGATCTCATACATGGAATTTAAGAAACAAAACAGGATCATGGGGGAAGAGAGGGAAAGATAAAACAAGATGAAATCAGAGAGGGAGACAAGCCATTAGGGATTCTTAATCATAGGAAACAAACTGAGGGTTGCTGAAGGGAAGGGGACAGGCAGGTGGATGGGGTAACTGGGTGATGGACATTAAGGAGAACACATGATATGATGAGCACTGGGTATTATGTAAGACTGATGAATCACTGACCTCCACCTCTGAAACTGCCAATACACTATACGTTAATTAATTGAATTTAAATTAAAAAAGGATTTTAAAAAACGAAGCTTAGTCTTCTTAAATATTCAGTAATTCCTTCATGCTTTGAATGTGACTGAATCAAGAATAGTAAGAGGCCTGCATCTGAATCCTGGCTCCAGTGCTGTGACTTGTGTGATCTTGGGTGAGATAAAACTTAAAACTTCCAGAAAAAATGAACAAGCGATTTTTGTAAGTCAGGGTAGGATAAGGGAAATGGAAAATGGAGTGGCAGGAAAGGGTGTTATTTGTGGTGTGATCAGGGAATCTTAGGTGAGAGTGAGCCATGAGGATATCTTGGGGAAGAAATGCAGAATTTCAGGCCTCCCCTAAACCTACTGATTTAGAATCTGCATTTTAACACAGTTCTTAGGTGGTTCCTGTGCAGACTAAAGATTGAGAAGCCCTCTTCTATATAAGACATGGTGGTGGCTGGGATAAGATGGTAGCAATGGAAGGGATAAGGGCTGGGATTCTAGATAAACTTCGGGTAGAGTCATCAGAATTTCCTGATTAGTTGGATATAGGGTGTGAGAGAAAGAGAGGAGTCATCAAGGATGACTGAAGTTTGGGGCCTCATACAACAGGTGGAACGGGAAGAGCTATAGTTTGGTTTTGGACACGTTAAGTTTGAGACAGCTGCTGGACATCTGAGAGGAAATTCCAAGTACTTAGATTTCCAGGCCTTCAATTCAGCAGAGAGGACTATGTTAGAGATAAAAATTTAGATGTTGTTAATGTACATTATAATTTATCAAATCTCAAATGCCATTGTTTGGAAGATGCTCCATTATTTTAAATATCCCCAAGATTGAAAATAACACTGCACATCAAACTGTGACATGCCGTTGGTTATAAGATACACCCTGATGTCAGGGATACTAAAATATGGGGAAGAGGCAGTGCATTTTAGGATTCACTTCTCCGCCGGTCCTACCTTTCAGAAAGTGGTTGATTTTCTGTTTCTAGAATTGTTGTTGTTCTTCTCTTCGATCTCCTTTTGGATTTGTAGGTATTCGGAAAAGTTTGATAAGCTGTCTAGCTGATCTCCTGCTGCCTGATGTCGTCTCAGCTGCTACTTCTCCGCCATCTTGACCAAAAGTCCGAGGCGGTGCATTTTAGAGTTGAAAACAACATAGTAGGTGGTGGTTAAAATCAAAAGATCAGATGACGTCACTGAGGAATGAAGACAGAGAAGGGGACCAAGGACTGAGCTCTGGGTCACTCTAGGATGAAGATGTCTGGGATAAAAGTAGAATGTGCAAGGAAGTCTGAGGAGCAACTGGTAAATTAGGAGGTAGCCTGGAGAGTGAGAGGGCATTCTGGAATCCAAGGAGCGAGGTGTTTCAAGAAGAGAGAAGTGATTAACTGGGAAATGCTGCTGCCTGGTCAGGAAGGAAAAGGGCTAAAAATGGATGAGCAGAGCAGTGGAGTCGCAAGTTTGATTAGAATGAGGCTTAAGATAGACTGGGAAGAGAGAAACTGGGGACAATGAGTCTGGATAACGCATTTTGCTACAAAGAAGAAGTACAGAGAAATCATATTGTAGCTGGAGTCAAGGAAAGTTTTTTTTCTTTTAAGTGGGATAAATGATAGCCTATTTGTGTACTGATAGAAATAATACAAGAGAGAAGAAATTCTCAATGGGGAGAGGGAGAATAGAAATGAGGGATAACCTTTGAGTAGAAAGGGTGGGATTAGGTGCCCTGAGGGGGAAACTGGCTTTTTTTTTTTTTTTAAGATTTTATTTATCTATTAAAGAGAGCACATGAGTGGTGGGGAGGGGCAGTGGGAGAGGGAGATGCAGGCTCTCAACTGAGCAGGAAGCCCGATGTGGGGCTTGATCCCAGGATCCTGGGATCATGACCTGAGCCGAAGGCAGACGCTTAACCAACCAAGCCACCCAGGCACCCCAAAACTGGCTTTTTAGGTGGCAGCTTGGATAGTCCACCAGAAGAATCAGACAGAGAGATTATGTGGTCAGATTCTTGGCAGCAGGTTGTTTGCCTAAGCTTGTGGACATTTTCTTCTACAGTTGCTTCAGATTTCTCAAAGATGACACAAGTATCTCATCCTTGATTTTTTTTTTTTTTTATTTATTCTCTTGTGAGTTTCCTTAACATGAATCTTACCTCCTCTTGATAAGATTGAGTTTCCTGGTCTGCATGGCTGATAATGTGGCTTTTTAACTGTGATCCGTTTCCCCAAGGTTATGTCAGCTAATGAGACCTTTAGGTAGCCAGCCAGCTGACCTTTCTTGAAAACACTCTGACCACCATTTCAACAATACACGTGTGAAAAATTGAACAATGGTATCAGTGTATTTGTCAATTAAATGTTATAAATAGTAAAGTACCACAGGAGTTCAGGGAATCGAGAAGGCATTGAAGAAGAGTTGTTTGGACAGACTGCATGATACAGTAAATAACGAATTGGAAAGAAAGAGAAGAAAGGATAGTCCAGGCAGGAGAAATGGGAGGAGCAAAGATATAAAGTGAAAATTCCCAGGTAGGCTCAGTGAAGAGAAGCCAGCATTGTGCCAGAGTCATTATTGATGTTTTTATTGGTGTGGCTACTCGGGCTACAAGAGAGATGTTAGTTAGAGGGAGAAGGAAGCCTGATGTGTCTGCTGGCAGCCTGTTACCTTGCTCACCTTTGTCTGTAGACGTTTTCCAGGAGCAGCCTGGAAAGCCAGGAGCACAGTATAGAGGTTTCTTTTAGTCTTAGGAATATGGCAAATGTTCTCTAGAGTAGTTTACTTTATGGTGTTTCAGATGGACGGGACTTGGAAGCTCGTGGAAATTAATTGCATTTTAAATTCCAATGTAATAATTTTATGTGTGTTATTTTATAAATAGGTATTAGAAGATAACCCAAGTCATTCAGACTGGGATAGTGAGCCTGACCTGCTGAGTGACTTTAGCTGCCATTCTTTTGTTGAAAGTGGAACAGACTCTCAGCTTGATGGTCACACTCAGAAGCCTTTCCCCATCAGCAAAGCATCACAATCAGGTAAAAATGAGAATCAGACTATCTAGAATTTTAAAGCTGGTAATGCACCTTAAAAATAGTTTAGTCCGGGACGCCTGGGTGGCTCAGTTGGTTAAGCGGCTGCCTTCGGCTCAGGTCATGATCCCAGCGTCCTGGGATCGAGTCCCACATCGGGCTCCTTGCTCGGCGGGGAGCCTGCTTCTCCCTCTGCCTCTGCCTGCCACTCTGTCTGCCTGAGCTCGCTTGCACTCTCCTTCTCTCTCTCTAACAAGTAAATGAATAAAATCTTTTAAAAAAAAAAGTTTAGTCCAATCTTTTCATATTCTAGGGAAAGGAACTTGGCCTGGCAAGAAAGAATGATTTGCTAAATCATTTGGCTAGAAGATAGGTAAATTAAATGAAATATTAGTGCAATTTTTAAAAAGGTACATTGTTTCCATGTGAGTATTTTTGTGTAATTTTTAAAGGAACTTAAATAATACGTGGATCCAGAGAGAAGGAAGCTCGCGCAACAAAGATTGTATATGTGCGGGCTCAGAATTTTCAAAGAAAAGTTGCAATAGAAAGATGACAGATCTTAGTCATATGGTGAGATAGGTAAGAGTCAAAGACGATATGTCCGAATTTTAAGCATAAACTAAAGCAAAACTTAACATATTGTGTGTATGTGTGTGAATTTTACTTTCTGATTTAACTCCATAATCCAAAATAGATAAGGAGTATATTTAAGGTAACAGATATAGACCTTCTCAAGGCATTTATTCATGATTTTTGTTGTTTCCTCACTACATTTTTTTTTTTTTTTTAATATGATGGAAGGGGCGCCTGGGTGGCTCAATGGGTTAAGCCTCTGCCTTCGGCTCAGGTCATGATCCCAGGGTCCTGGGATCGAGCCCCACATCAGGCTCTCTGCTCAGCAGGGAGCCTGCTTCCCTTCCTCTCTCTCTGCCTGCCTCTCTGCCTACTTGTGATCTCTGTCTGTCAAATAAATAAATAAAATCTTTAAAAAAAAAAAAAAGCATGATGGAAAACAGACCTCAGACAACAGACCAGGCTCTTACTATAGATTACTAGAATCTTGATGCATGCTGATGGGATTCTTTGGGACATAGCTTCCAAACTGTCTGGTGTTAGGGATTGTGGAAATCTGGGTTGTGTGGTTATATAACATTTTCAACAAAACATTTTTTGTATGAATTGCTGCTTTGCAAGCCTCTTGCCCTCCAAAGAGTAAAAATTCCTTTTATCAGTATATCCGCATTACTTGCTGGACTGCACAGTGACACAGCTATCAGATAAAGTACTTTCTGTGTCCCAAGAAGTAAAGAACGTAGGATCATAGAATAATTGGGCAGCGGTGAATCTTGAGTTTCTGGCTCCGTGCTTTTAGGCCGGCCCGAATTCACACTGTCCCAGACAACTAGGACTCTCAAATTATCCAAGCCTTTTAGAGCATCATGATTGTTTACCTTTGTTAAGTTTTTGTTTGTGTGTTTGTTTTTTTAGTAAATGAGGATCCTCAGAGCTTTATTTTATTTTGTACATTTAGAGTAACTACAAATGTAACCCTTATTTCAAAAATCTAAAATACAAATAGTCACAAAGGAACAATCACCAGTTATTGTGTCATCCAAAAATAACCACGTTGCCGTGGTAGATCATTCCAGAAAGTTTTTTATTCGCATATATAGAGAGAAAAAAGGAAAGAGTTTTATTACTTGTTTTTACAAAAATGTGTGCTATTTCTTCATTCTTAACATTTTAAAATCAAAATCCATGCATGTAATTAAAAAATGTTTATATAGCTTGTTATGTAAAGATTGTAGTCCCTTGTTCCCCTAAATGTGCCATTCCTAAGAGGCATTCATTTTCAGCTCTCTGGCAGCTTCCATAGCTCCGTAGCACACATTTGTGGTACTACATCTTGATTTCTGCTTTTGGACATTAGCTATTAAATTCCCACTATGAAAGATGAAGTCTTGGCTCTTTCACACAATCCTCACCGCCCCTCTCCCCATGCAGTCACCAGCACACAATTGTGCATTTCTTTTTTCTTTTCAAGATTTTTTTAAATTTATTTGACAGAAAGAGATCACAAGTAGGCAGAGAAGGCAGCAGAGAGAGGGGGAAGCAGGCTCCCTGCTGAGCAGAGAGCCCGATGCAGGGCTTGATCCCAGGACCTGAGATTATGACCTGAGCCAAAGACAGAGGCTTAACCCACTGAGCCACCCAGGCACCCCCATTTCTTTTTTTCTATCTTCCCAATATAATTATATTTTTTTAGTGGCCCAATATTTAGTGTGAGCCATATAGCTTACTATGATTACATTTTTTTTTAAGATTTTATTTATTTATTTGACAGAAAGATTACAAGTAGAGAGGCAGGCAGAGAGAGAGGGGGAAGCAGGCTCCCTTCTGAGCAGAGAGCCCGATGCAGGGCTTGATTCCAGGACCCTAAGACCATGACCTGAACTGAAGGCAGAGGCTTAACCCACTGAGCCCCCCAGGCACCCCTTTGATAACATTTTCTGTACATATTTTTGTTTTCCCAGAGTTGATAATTGCCTTGTTACTTGTTTAGTTTTCTATTTATTTTATTACCAATCTATAATCTATTACTTGTGTGTCTCCATATTTCCTCCCAGTTCTGAAAATCTCCCAAATTCTGAGATACTCTACCAGTTTCATATTCTGGAAGAAGTCTTTGTGGAACTTCTGACCTACTCTAATCTACAATGATATATCTCTAGACCTATGACCCGGCTATCTTTGGGATCTCTTTACCAACATCCTAAAGATTCTCTTACTGCTCTTTTGTTAAATTCCTTATTTCCTTGACTGTGTTTCATCTTTTCCTGGTTTACTCCCTTGTTTTCGTGGTACATCTTTCCTTATTTTACTAAGGATATTGATAGGATATTGATAATATTTCCCCTTGACTTGACTCTTTTGTTCTCTGCTTTTTGTATTAGAGGGTTTCTTCAAATGTTTATGAGCCTAATATGGCTAGTCTTCTTAAGAATGGAGACTAAAAATTGAGTGAAAGCCTTATACCCGAGGTGAGTTTTGTCAGTTGTGCTGTGCATGATCTAGCTGGATTATTTTCTTAGCAGGCCTCCAACATTATAATCTTTAAATCTTTTCCCCCTGAGCTGATAGGATTTTCAAGAGAAATCTCTTTGAGTCATCTGTTTGGAGGGTGTAATGCTGGCTGTTCAAGGAACGGGGTGGGTAGAAGGCCTGAGGGGAGTGTGGGGCTCGGGGGCTCTCTCGGTACTCAGTATGTACACTTCCACATCTTCCTGTTTTTAATAATGTACCCTATTCTCAACTGCGTGTATGACTGACATGCCCTATTCCAGAAACCTTTTGTGTTACTGTCTCTAGAGGAGAAATTCCCAGTTTTCTTCCCAGATTGAGAGAGGGGCAGGCATTTGTTGCACGGAGTTAGGGCAGGAGTCTGAGCCTCTGACTGCTTCCCAATCAACTCTCGGGCAATCTTTCTGGTGTTAGACCTACTTTCACCCAATTTCCAGGATTTAACTAATTCTGGAGCTTTCTTTAGACGTCCCCAGGGGAAAGTTACATTGGCTTATGGTTTTCCCTTCTGCTGGCTTTGAATCTAGCTTTCTCGACACTGCTAAAGCAATAATCACCTGTACATATGCTTTCCAGCTTTTAAAATTTTATTGCTGTTGTCTCCTTCTCCATGTTATTTGCTCTAGAGTTTATGTCTATTTTTTTTAAAATTCCTATATAGATGTTGTAGTGAGACAGAGCAGAAGCTACTCTGTGCTTTCAATCTGCCATCTTAACTGGAAGCCTCTGTATGTTGGAGAGCCTCTCTCTCTCAATTTTATGTATGTGTGTATATATATGTATATGTATATGTATATGTATATGTATATATATGGAAGTCTTTATATATATATATATTTTAACATGATACTTTATGGAAATCTGCATCTTTATAAATTCTTTAAAAACAGTCATCCTCAAACTTTAACATCCCTCAGAATCTCCCAGAGGCCTTGTTAGAGCACAGATTGGTAGGCTCAATAATTTGCAGCTCTAATAAGTTCTCAGGTGATGCTAATGCACCCAGTCTAGGGACTGTACTTTGAGGACCACTGACTTAAGCATTGAGTGAATTGGCATGTAGTTTTCCATTGTGTAGAGTTACTTAATTAAATTTCTACTCCTGTCACTTCGGTCATTTTAAATTTGTTTCATATTATAAACGGTACTGCCACAACATGCCTTGGCCTTGAATCTTTGCATGTTTTATTTATTTATTTATTTTAAAGATTCTATTTTATTTGTTTGTCAGAGAGGGAGAGAGAGAAACCAAAAGCAGGGAGAGAGATAGAGGGAGAAGTAGACTCCCCGCTGAGCAGGGAGCCCAATGCAGGACTCAATCCCAGGACCCCAGGATCATGACCTGAACCCAAGGCAGATGCTTAACCAACTGAGCCACCCAGGCTCCCTCTTTGCACGTTTAAAAAATCTTTTCACTCTGGTGAAAATCTTGAACTGCTGGCCTCTTTGTCACCAAATATTTATTGGATTCCTTCTTCGTGCTAGAGCCTGCTTGGGGCCCTGGGGACACAGTGATGAGCAAGGTTGTCTGCCTTCAGGGTGCTAAGATTGTTGTAGGAGGAGCTGGACAGTGAGTGCACACATTTATTAAAAAGTTCAGTTATTGATAAATTCTATGAAGAAAGGATTTATAGGACTTGGAAAGGGGGATTTTGAGAAATAGTTTAGAGAGATTTGTCCAAGAAATAGTGGAGTCTTGGCGTCATTCTTAGTCCTGCTTTCTCCTTATCCTGCTTCTGGCTTTAAATACCAGCCACATGCTGATGACTCAGAAATTTCTGTCTCTAGATTCTCTTCCGAACTACAGATATTTTTTTTTTTAACTACAGATTTTTATATTCAGTTATCTACTTACCATATCCATTTGTACAGTTAGTAGCATCTTACACTTAACACATGCAATTCTAAAACCTTGATTTCTTTCATCAGACCTGCTCTTTTGCCATCTCCCTTGTCTCAGTAAATGGTATTTTCATTGTCCTGGTTGCTAAGGCCCAAACTGTCAGGATCACACTTGTCTTCTTTTTCTTTCATACTTCACATTCAGTCCACTGGCAAATTCTGCTGACCCTGGCTTCAGAATATGTCCAGATTCCAACCACTTCTTACCACCTGCACTGCCACCACTCCAGTCCAAGTGCTTGTTATCTCTGTCCTAGGTGATAGTGTCCTGTGTCCACTCTTGCCCTCCTATAGCTCCATTCTTCCTACAGCAACCAGAGAGAGCTTTTTAAAAATACAAATGAAATCAGGTTGTTCCTCTGTTTAAAACTCTCCAGAAACTTCTTACAATATCCAGAATAAAATCCAAAGTGCAGAATGTGACCTGCAAAGTCCTGTGTAATATGGTTTCTTTCTCACTTTTACTTATTTTTTATTTATTTTTTAGAGAGAGAGGAACAGAAGGAGAGAGAGAATCTTAAGCAGACTCCATATCCAGTGCAGAGCCCCGCATGGGGCTCGATCTCACAACCCTGAGATCATGACCTGAGCTGAAATCAAGAGTCAGATGCTCAACCTACTCAGCCACCCAGGCGCCCTCTTACTCTCTTTCTTATATCATTTCCTACCACTTTCCATTCACCCCTGATGTTCTCACCACACTGACTTTCTTGCTGCCTTTTCTTTCCCCCAAAGATTTTATTTATTCAGAGAGTGTGTGAGCAGAGGCAGGGGCAGAGGGAGAGGGAGAGGGAGAGAGAATGTCAAGCAAACTCCATGCTGAGCTCATGGCCTGATGTAGGCTGGATCCCTTGACCCTGAGACCATGACCTGAGCTGAAACCAAGAGTCAGATGCTCCACTGACTGAGCCACCCAGGCGCCGTGCCCCCATCCCCTGCTCTCGGTGTTCCTTTAAGTTCACTCCTGCTGATGAACTTGGTGTTCTTCCTGAGACTCTCAAGAGTTATTCTGAATTCAGTCAGGTCTCTGCTTAGATGCTATCTTCCCCAAGAGGCTTCACTGACCACCCATATAAAGTAGCTCCTGTCTCTTCTCTTTCCATCACTTTGTGTACCCCTACATTGTTATTTTTCTGTGTGGCGCTTACCACTGTCTGTCAGTTGTGATTTTTTTTCTGTTTAGTGACCGTCTCCCATTACTAGAATGTAAGTTGGAAGGGATGTAGACACTTCTCTGTCATTTCCCCAGACCTCAAATGGTGGCACAGCCATGAGATGAGTGAGTGTTGAGTGAATGAAGGAGGGCAAGTAATGTCCTATGGTTAGAGTCCTGGAGAATGGGAGTGGGAGGAGGTGCTGCCCTCACCAGTGTTTTGGAGAGCCTCTCAGACCTTCAGAGGGACATGTGGGGTGGGGCCTGCATCAAAGCACTTACATACTTTTTGTTTTGCTTTGTAATTGTTTATTCTTGTATTTATTTGAAAAACTGTTCCTATTCACTCGGAAAAATTCAAGCAGGTCACATCCCTCTTTAGGATCTCCAGCCACTCCACTCCCATAAAGAACCAGTGATTAC
This sequence comes from Taxidea taxus jeffersonii, assembly GCA_003697995.1. Taxonomy (NCBI): domain Eukaryota; kingdom Metazoa; phylum Chordata; class Mammalia; order Carnivora; family Mustelidae; genus Taxidea; species Taxidea taxus. Next base: position 70,487 of record ML107043.1, read on the forward strand.
CTTTTTGGTCAATTTCCTCTAAGCCATCATTGCTCTTTATTGCCAAATTGTTCTTTTAAGGATTGTTATCAATTATATCTTGATTTTAAGATATTGAAAATGCTTCTTTGGATTCTTTTTGTCATTTTCCTTCTTTTGTTGTCCAAATAGTTACTTGCACTTAAAAAAAATCTCTCTTTATCCCCTAAGAAACAGCATCCATCTGTTCTGGATCTCTCGATGGAGTCGAATATTCACTACGAAAGGAAAAGGGAATCGTGAAGATGACAGTGCCAAGGACACTTGCTTTTTGCTACCTGTCTTTACTGTGGCAGAGAGAGACAATTACTCTTTCGGATCTTTTGAGGTAAGCTCAACCTCTTATATAATGATGTCTTTGCTGATTATCTGTGTGAACCAGGGGACAACCTTTGGATATCTTGAATTTTACAAGGCTTAAATTGAGGGAGAGACAGGAAAGACTGGGTAGCCTGAGTTCTAGTTCTGAAATGTAATCTTCTGGCTGGTAACTCATCTCCTTGGTTTCCTTATTCATATAGTGAAATAATGGTATTTACCTTACACAGGATGTTGGAAAATTAATTATCTCGTGAGTAAAATGCTCTAAAGACAAAAAGTGACACTTAGGTAGCTTAGTGGTAGTAGTAAGTATTTTGCATTTCTAAGAGAGAAGATGAACAGATGACCTTCCTGGTGGCAGATGGTCATTAGTAGCCCCACAGCAGCTTACACTGGTGTCGGTAAGAGCTAGAGTGTCGGTTCTCTGTGTTTATAAGATAAACTGAGAACAAAAGTATTAGAAAAACCTATTAGTGAATGGTCAGTATTTACTTTTTTTCAAGATAATTTACAGTGTTTTATGGTTAATGAGTTAATTAGGGCATCATGTATAAGACTTTCTCATTAAATAGAAGATATGCCGAAATCATTAGTGGGTTCTTATTTGCCTTGCTTTGTATGTATTCTAAACAATAACATTTGCGTTTACTTGGTGCATACAGTGGTTTTTACAAGCACAGATTTGGAACCAAACTCCTGGGTTTGAATCCCAGCTGTGCCACTTATATGTGACCTTGAGTAAATCATTTAATTTCTCTCTGTCTCTGTTTCATCCTTGGTGAAATGGGGCTGATATCATCTACCTCACAGAGTTGTAACTACTTCCAGTAATTACTGCTGCACAAAAAGCACTCAGGACAGTGCCTAGCACATAATAAGAACTCAGTTCTAGCTATTATTTTGTTTTCTTCATCATCATCATCATCAGTATTAGGCTCTTTGATTAAATAAAATAACCTCCAGTAAATGATGATAGTGCCTTTGAATTTGGCCACATCAACCAACTTACAAGGCTTTTCTCAGAGGTGATTAATTCTGCATGCAGATAGTCCATGATTCAGTGAATTTTACTGTTAAGTTAAAAACCTCACCTTGCTCTATATGCCTTCATTGGGTGATCTCATCTTCTTCCAAGGCTTTAATTACCATCTATATGATGATGACAACGCCCAAATTTATATCTGCAGCCCAGACTTGTCTAGTGAGGGTCAGACCCATATATTCATACATACAGCTGCCTGTTGGACACTACTTAGGTGTCTTTATGGTATCTCAAAATCAGAATGACGAAAAGAAGTTCATCTTTCATCATCTTTCTCCTCAGTCCAGCTCATTCTCCAGTGTTCTTTTTTTTTCCTCATAAATATCCCACACTCCATTTCTTCCTCTCCAGAAACTTAAGATTCGTCCTTGACTCTTTCCTCTCCCCAGAGCTCCAGTCAGTCGTCACATCCCGGCAATTATCCTTCCCAAACAGCGCTTGAGACCATTTTTTCTCCCCATTCCCTCCATATCTTCCCCTGGATTACTTAGCAACCTCCCAAGTGGGCCCTGTGCCCCACGGTCTTGTGCCTCACCTGTCCCTTTTCCTTTCCATAGCCCAGGGATCTTACAGAAACAACACTCAAATCATGCCCCTCAAGCTGGGAAGAGGGGCAGTCCAGCCACTCAGGGCAATCTCTGAGGGAGTAACGGGACTCCTAGACACCTGACAAGATGGACAAAATAATATTCACCCGTAATTCTTCTTAGGGAGGATATTAGCTGTGGTTGGAAGGGTAGGGGTAATAAGATCCTACACATTTGTCTCTCTCCCTCTCTCTTACTGTTCTCCTTCCTCCTTCTTTCTTCCCCTCCCTTTAAGGAGAATTCTGGAGTGCCTTCAGGGAGATTGGATCTAATTAGCTGGAGGGCTTTTATTTTGCTCTGTGGGACATACACATTTGGGAACAGAGCCTAAGTGCTTGGAGCAACAGGAAAGGGACTGTTCCCACTGATCCTCTTTCTCTGTGTTTCTCAGAGAAGGAGCTCTGAGTCACAGGTTCTCAAAGAAAGTGTGGTCCCCTGACCACCAGCAGCAGCATCACCTAGGAACTTACAAGTATGTAAATTCTAACCAGATTCTAACCCGTTCTAGCCCAAATCAGAAACTCGGGGTAGGGCCTGGCGACTCTGTTTTAATAAGCCATCCAGGGGATTCTTACAGATGCTGACATTTGAGAACTACCACCAAACTGAGAAAAAGTATTTAAAAAACAGTGATGGGAAGGAAATACATCATTAGTCTAGCCCCAATACCCCTAAACCTTATACTCATCCTACATGTCAGTCCCCTGTTTAAATCCTTTAGCAGCATCCATAGTCCTTAGGATAAATTCATAACTCCTAAAGTAGCCTTTAACTGACCCTGTCTACGGTGCCTGGGTGGCTCAGTTGCTTGAGCATCCAGCTCTTGATTGTGGCTCATGTCATGATCTCAGAGTCATGGGATCGAGCCCTGTGTCTGGTCTGTGCTCAGCGGGGAGTCTGCTTGGGATTCTCTCTCTCCTCCTGCCCTTCCTCCTGCTCGATCACTCTCTCCCTCAAATATATTTTTAAAAGATTTTATTTATTTTATTATTTTATATTTTATCTCTCTCCCTCAAATATATTTTTTAAAGATTCTATTTGAGAGAGAGAGCACAGTCAGGGGAGAGGCAGAGGAAGAGGGAGAAACAGACTCCCTGCTGAGCAGAGAGCCCGATGCGGGGCTTGATGCCGGGACCCTGGGATCACGACCAGAGCTGAAGGCAGACACTTCACCGACTGAGCCACCCAGGCAGGCATCCCCTCAGATAAATAAATCTTTAAAAGAATAAAAATAAAGAACCCTGCCTACCTAGTGATAACAACAATAAATAAAAGTAGTCAAAGTATACTCATTCCACAAATATTTATTGAATACTGACTAGATGTAGGCATTGTTCTAGAGTCTAGACCCTTGAATCACAGTGGTGAACCATAGAGAACATGTTCCTGCTCTCATGAAGTTCAAGACTAAAGGTGGAGATAGACAAGCATATAAGTAAATAATGATGAAACAGTGAAGGGCTACGCAGCAGACTGAAATCAGACGGTGGCTGCTGCTTTAGACTGGTCATTAGGGAAGGGCTCACTGAGAAGCACTGTGAGTGGAAGCAGAGTCAGCAGGTAGAGATCCGCAGTCCTAGCCGCAGGCAGAGAGAGGTTGCTAGTGGCAAGCCCTCAAGCAAGAGCAAGGTCTGTGGGATCAAGTTGCAGAGGAGGCTCGTGCGAGAGGAGTAAGAATTTGAAGGGGCAGTCGGAGGGGCAGTGGGAGGGTGAGGGCAGGGGGATACTAAGTGGGGACCAGGGACAGGTCTTGTGAGCCAGGCTAGGCGTTTGGATTTTTTAAAAAATTGAAGTATAGTTCATAAACAGTAAAATTCACTTTTAAATGTGCAATTCAGTGGTTTTCAGGATATTTACAAGGTTGTGCAACCATCACCTCTATTTCCAGAGCATGATCATCACTTTAGAAGGAAACCCCTTAAATACTCATTAGGAATTTGGCTTTTGAGTGCAATAATAAGCCCCTGGAAGATTTTAGCAGGAGAGACATTCTCTGACCCTTGAGGCAGCTAGGAGGAAAATGGATGCTAGGGAGGCAGGGGTAAAGGCAGAGAGACCCAGGTGGTCTTTTGCTGTACTTCCGGCAAGGGACGGCGGTCTTTTGCTGTAC
>ML107043.1:74574-94359 GCA_003697995.1 Taxidea taxus jeffersonii
CTTCCGGCAAGGGACGGCGGTCTTTTGCTGTACTTCCGGCAAGGGACAGCGGCTTGGAGTGGGATGGTAGCAGTTGATGTGGAGCAGGGTGAACGGGCTCTGGGTGTGTTTTGCAGACAGACGAAACCTAATTCCAGCACAGTGCTTCTCAAATCGTCTGTGATCGAGAGGCAGTTTGTTAAATTTCCAGTCTACCGCAGATTGAAGCTTTTGAAAAGTACAACAGATTATAAATAGAGACTGTTTTCAGGTGACAGGGCCAGGAAGGGCACATGGGATGCTTTTAGTCTATGGCAGTTCCTCTGTCAGCTTCCTGGATTGATTGAGAGACTCATCGGATAATACTTACGGAAATGAAATTGATTATTCGGAGCTTTGATTCAATAGCTATTTTTTGAAAATGTATATTTTTCTAAAAGGAAATTTTTAAGAAACTGATTGAACTTGAAAAGAGATTACGAGCAGCACTATTATAAATGGTGAAAATTGTTAAAACCCCAGATGGCCAAGACTTCTCTGTGTAGGTGTCTCTGCTTCCCCTCGTCAGGTTTTTCATTCCTCCGCCTGCTCCCACAGCTCTGTGCGTGTGCCTCTGTGGGGCACTGCGGCACTATCTTTATTGAGGCATCCACAGGCTGTCTGCCTGTCCTGCTAGGGCTGTGGTGGGGGCTTTTCATGTTATTGACTCTCAACTAAACCTCACACAGGGCTGGCATATGTGTATTATCACATGGGGGCAATGACTGTGTAAATTATGGATATATTAACATCATGAAATACGACATAGTTATAAAATGATAAACATGGAATACATCCTGTATATGAAATAATATTAAACCAAGAATATAGTTCTAAAATAATATGAATCCCGATTACTACGCTCACATACTTTTAAGTAAATTAAAGAAATGAACGCAAACCTAGATGAGGATGGTTTTCCCTATAGCGCTGTTCTAAAGAAGCCTGCTTTATCGTTAAACTTCATAAAACACCATTTTTACATAATATTTAATTCTCAACTTTCAGTAGACTAAAAAATTAAATCATTTTTAATTTGAAATAAAGTTGAATCAATATTGTTCATTCACACACAGAAAGCTAGAAGCTAGATGTCAGTTTAGCTGTAACAACAACAGAGATTTCAATGTAAAACATTTGTATACTAACTTACTCCTGTCTTTATCTTTTTTTTTTTTTAACCATTGTCATATTTTAAAAACCTAATAGATGGGGCACCTGGGTGGCTCAGTTGGTTTTGTCTGCCTTTGGTTCAGGTCATGATCCCAGGGTCCTGGGATTGAGCGCCACGTCGGGCTCTCTGCTCAGTGAGGAGCCTGCTTCTCCCTCTCCCTCTGCTCCTCTCCACTGTCATGCTCTCTCTCTCTCTCTCTCTCTCTCTCTAATAAATAAATAAATAAAATCTTTAAAAAAATCTAATAGATATATGTATATGGCCTAGGTTGCAGTATCCCCATTCCTCGTTATGTGTTCTTCCCTACTTTATTTTTCTCCTTATCATGTTTACCTACTTACCATACTATAGATTTCATTCATTTGTTTGTCATCTCTTTCCATGAGAACATAAAACTCCTTGGGAACAAGAATGTTTTCCTATTTTGTTCATTGCTATATGCCCATAGCCTCAAATAGTGCTGGTTTTTAGTACTCAATAAATTTCTGTTGACTTAATGCATGAATTGTAAATAAATATGTATGTGTATTTATTTATATATATGTGCTATTTTCTCCAAACTCAATCATTTACTCAAAATATTTGATCAGCTGCTGTGTATAGGACGTTGGGATGGAGTGGTAAGCAAATGGGCACGGTCCCTTTCCTGGCTTACCTCTAGGGGCAAGCATCTGTTGTGCACTATCGTAGGGACTGAGGACAGGCAGATAGACAAGGTCGGTTTTCTAACAAGGAAAATGGATCCAAGAAGGTCTCCTTGAGAGAGTGGTTTAGAAGAAGAGTGGATGCTCGTCTTGTGAAGGGTGCTGGGGAGAGAAGGATGCTCTGTCTGCAAGCCTCGTGGTGAATTCACGGGTAAGATACATACTTCTAGAAGTATCTCATCCAGTTAGTCAGAAACTTCCATATGTCATTAGGTAATTGGCTAAATGTTTTCTCCACACATGGGTGCAGGGAATAACTAATCTTTTCAGATTTATCCTCCCGAAAAATATGTGGGAGACACAGCGGGCTCAACTGGTTCTCACCTTGTCTGTGAAACACATCTCAGCTCTTTTGTCCTGCTTCGCTGAATTAGTACACATCTCTAACTGACACTTTCTTGTTGAAAATACAGGTTTGTTGAAGAGGGCCACATTCCTTACATAAATGCTTTTCAGCATTTCCCAGAAGAGATGAAATTGTATGGGCGCGACAAAGGAATTTTTGCTATAGAGGCAAGTTATTTTCTTTTTTACTTTGTAGTCACTAATGAGACACAAAAATAGTATGGTGATTTGTATTCCTTTCCTGCCTTATTCTTCAGTGTTGGGAGTTTTTAAAAATGGCATCTAGTTTTTGTTCTGCATCTAGTTTTGTTTTGTTTATGACTAATGTAGAACATTAGTCATAATTTAATGGGGAGCGGGATTATTATTTTTTAGTTTCCTCATGTGGTCTCTTGTCCTGAACATACAGCCACGGCGCGAGCAGTGTGTACTCTCAGTAGCTATTTGGTTGACACTGAACTTCAGAAGTTTTCTGTAGAGACTTTTAGGTAGTTTCACATTTTTTTAAATTTTTTGTTAGCGGCATGCTATATTGCTTTTGAGAAAAGAGAAGAAAGTTATTCTCTTGTTTCAAGAGGTGCTATTTTAAGTCCTTCACTTCTTGGTCTTTTTCTAGATCTGTTTTCAGATGTCTCCAAAGGAAGGACTTCTGTCCTTTAATTACGAGTCTTTATTGCTATGTGTAGTGCTCAAAGATTATCTTCTCTTTGTTCTTCATCAGAAGGTTTTCAGTATACTAAATATTAACATTAAATATTATCCTGCTTGCCCACTTAAGGAATTATTTTTATAGGCCCTCCTGACCTTCACAGCCTTACATTGTTTGTGGTTTAACCCAAGAGACGTTTGTGATTCTTGCCAAACCCCCGCCTAAGTGTGGTTCACTGTCATCCCAGTTGTCTGAGTAGACACCTCGGGAAGACAGAATGAATGCCAAAGCCATACGGTTAGTGATCCCAGACTTGGAACCGTAGTACTTGCAGTGTTTGTATCGTCTTCTGCTCTCTGTGCCTGCCACTCCGTCCTCCTTTTTACACTTGTTCTTCTAAACACTTAAGTAGGTGCTATGAAAATATAATTATAGGAAGTACTATTTTTGAAGCATTTGAGCCAGAAGTGATGGATGATTGGAAATGCAGATAAACAAGCACACAACATCCCATAACATTGTACGTCTGCATTGAATTTAGAGTATTGGCCACTATGAGTGATTCGTAGGGAACATTAGATTTTTAAACCAGAAATGGCTTTACTTTCAGAACCTCTTGTGCAGAGCAGTTCCTGGGGATTTAGAGAGAGGAAGCGAGTTTGGGGGTGGGTCCCCAGGGCTGCTTCCGCATTGTCACTATTTATTCCACAACCAGGAGAGATGATGGGACAGCTCCACGCGCGCTTGCAGTGGTGCCCGTCCACGGGCAGCCCGAGGAGGAGGGTCTGGCTGCCGAAGAAATAGTAACAGTGGTGGTGCTTATTCTGTACGAGGCCCTGTTTTACGTATTTTATAAACTCTTTTATTATATCAACCCTATGAAGCGCATATTATTGTTATTTTTTAAAGATTTTGTTTATTTATTTGACACAGAGGGAGAGATCACAAGTAGGCAGAGAGGCAGGCAGGGGGAGAGGGGGAAGCAGGCTCCCTGCTGAGCAAAGAGCCTGACATGGGTCTCCATCCCAGGACCCTGAGATCATGACCCCAAGCCGAAGGCAAAGGCTCAACCCACTGAGCCACCCAGGTGCCCTTATTATTATTTTTTAAGACTTTATTTATTAGAGAGAGACAGATAGTGACAGCGATAGCAAGAGAGCACAAGCAGGGGGAGAGGTCAGGGAGACGGAGAAGCAGACTTCCTGCTGAGCAGAGAGCTTGACATGGGGCTGGATCCCAGGACCCTGAGATTATGACCTGAGCCAAAGGCAAATGCCTAACCAACTGAGCCACCCAGGTGCCCCCATATTATTATTATTATTATTATTATGCTTGTTCTACAGATGAGGAAACTGAGACACAGAGAGATTAGGTAACTTGCCTGGTCCCCTCACTCTGAACATAGTCCAGCATGGCCAAGGCAGCCTTAGTTTGGAGGGAGACAAAAAAAGTGGGACCATACTGAGCGTTGAGGGTAGGGTGAGGGGTGGGGCAGGGAGAGCAGGGGCAGGAAGTGGAAGTAGGTTATTGAGGTAATAAAGAAGCTCCAGACTGGGGGGAGAGGCGCCTGGGTGGCTCAGTCGGCTAAGCTTCCGACTCTCAATCTTAGCTCTTGATCTCAGGGTCATGAGTTCGAGCCCCTCCCTGGGCTCCAGACTGGTTACCAAAACCAAGAGGTGGGCCTGTGGAAGAGATGGCAAGCAGAACCGGAAGGCAGGGGATAGAGGATCCAGCTGGAGGATGGCCCAGGCTAGAAGTGACAGTGTGGGTACACGTGTCCTGGCATGAAGCACAGGCTAGGTAGCCAGAATAACCTTCCTGAACCATGGGTCTTCATGACAATTTTCTTAGCTTGCAGAGTTGTGATCATTTGTTTTTCATTTTTATTTTTAAAATTTTTAGGGGCGCCTGGATGGCTTGGTCATTAAGTGTCTGCTTTCAGCTCAGGTCACGATCCCAGGGTCCTGGGATCGAGCCCTGCGTCGGGCTCCCTGCTCTGCGGGGAGTGTGCTTCTCCCTCTCCCACTCCCCCTGCTTGTGTTCCCTCTCTCGCTGTGTCTCTTCCTGTCAAATAAATAAAATCTTTTTTAAAAATTAGTAAACGTGACTATGGTTGACACGCGACGTTCGGTCAGTTGCAGGCGCGCAGCAGAGTGGTTTAGCGCGGCTCCGGGTTGCGCTGCGCTCACCACAAGCGGAGCTTCCAGCTGTCACCACGCAGCGCTACTGCAGTGTCGCCGTGCGGTTCGTGTGTCGTACTTCTCACTCTGGTGACTTCCTCATTCCGTAACTGCAGGGTTGCGATCATTTATGTGAAGGACTAGGACACAGAGGACACACCGTCTTCCCAGTCAGCACTCCAGTCCCCAGCTGATTTTTCGGAGATGTGGGATAGCAGGACAGGAGTCACCTCCGGCAGGCGCTTACCAGGCACGAGGTGTCCCTGCCCCCTCCGGAGCCCTGCCTGCCTCTAGGAAAAGAAAAGCACAGGTTTTAGAGGTTGATTAGTTTTTCATCTTTTCAAATAGCATCCGTGTTCAGTGAGACGCGTCTGGGTTTCCCGGCATGCCTCGGGCAGCGCGGATGCTACGCTAAGACTGTCACATAGAAAGTTGTTGGGGTTTTTTTGGTTTTTGTTTTGGTTTGGTTTTTTGGGTAATTGATTTGAAAATCTGTATAATTCACTAATTAGTAATTTCACATTTAGCTGCTAAAAAATTATTCATGGCTAGACATTTAGTTCAATAGTTCTTGGTGTGTGTCTTTACAGTTCAGTGTTTCTGGAGGGACCAGTGGAACTCAGTTATCATTTTTGCGTTAATCTCTCTGGTGTAGTCTTAGCTAACAAAAAATTCTCTCATTCTTCTCTCTCCCTCACTTACTCTCCCCTGCCCTTCTTTCCCTCCCTTCCCAGCCCACCCTTCCTTCTTTTCTCCCTTAGCCTCCAGTCCAATCTGTATCTTACATTCTAACGACTAGGCTTTTTAGCCTGATTTCGCAGAACCATTCCCCACTCAAGTTTCATTGATCATTTTTGCTAACCTTAGGTTATTCTTTCTTATTGTTGGTGCCTAAAATTACTTACTTGTTTTTAACTCCCTGGCCAGATGATAAGCTTCTCAGGAATAGACACCAGAAACTTGTGTATGGAATCATAAAATATTAAAGCTGGAGGGAAATTTAAACATCACTTAATCCACATTTCTTTGTTTTTCAGTAAGGAAACAGGTCTAAGGAAGAATGTGATTTGGGAATAGGTAAACCTCTACTTACTTCAGTAATTTTTGTGAGGATTATTTGAGGTAATATTTTCAAAATGTAGGCATATCATAGACATTGAAATGGACATTCCTTCCAGGTCCCAGGAATCTTTTCCCCTAAGGAAAAAAACCTTTGAATGTGCCCATTTCTGACTTTGCTGCAAGGAGGTGCCAGGAAGTTCATGGATATGACTCTTGCTTTTCATTTCAGTGTTTTATAATTTTAGTTACCATAAATTCAGCTTCTTGCAAAGGATCTCGCTTCCTGGGCTGAGATTATATGCTTGGGAGTGGTAGCTAACCAGTAATTTCCTTTTAAATTAAGAAATTTGGTTTCACTTTATACTCAAATAGATACTCAAATCTCACTCTATAAAAGTAATTATTTTTAAAAATATATACCTTGTCCTTTCAGATAGTAATAGATCCCATGATTGCCAAATGTTGAAATGACTGCAGGAGTGACATATAATGCACAGAACCAAGGGACTGCTGTGGGGCTAGCCAGTGTGGCTTACGTTTCCCAGAAGCACAGCTGAAGCCTTTAGCTGAGGTTGGCTTTGCCCTCCGATGGGCAGCATGGGAGTGAGTGCCTACGTTTACAGCCATGTTTATTTCTGGTGCTGATTCGGACTTGCAGCCTGAAATACTATCTTCTCCCTATGGTATCAAATCTAGACTCTTCTCTGCCCCTCCTAAATTTTTGTAATTTGAGATTTAAATTTTATAAATTAAGAAACAAGGTTAGTTATTTTATATTTACTTGTGTGTTTCATTTCTGCTCTGCAACCATTCAGATACTAATCTTTACTCATCCTGTCGGTTACCAAGACAGGTGTATTGAAATCTCCGACTCCTAGGATTGCAGCTTCTTCTTTCACATTCTGTCAGTTTTTGCGTCAGGTATTTTGGAGCTCAGGTGCATAATAATTAGGATATTTTGTCTTCTTGGCAAACTGACTATGTAATGTCCTTTTCTCCCCATCCCCCGAATATTTGTTTTCATACCTACCCTGTCCAATGTTAATTTAAAAAGAATGTTTGCCTAACATACCTTTTGGAACTATTTTGTTTTTAACCAATCTGTGTCTTTACATTTAAAACGGCTTCCTGGTAGTCACTTTGTAGTTATCTTGATTTTTTAAATTTATGCAGTCTGATAATCTCTGCCTTAGAATTGTATGTCTGACCATCAACATCGAATGTGATTATAAATATGATTGGGCTTAAATCTACCGTCCTGCTGTTATTTGTTCCGTCTAGTCTTTATTCTGTCATTCTTCTTTTCCCACCTTCTTCTGAATTGACTTTTTTTTAATGATTCTATTTTTTTTTAAAAAAGATTGTATTTATTTATTTGACAGAGGGAGATCACAAGTAGTCAGAGAGGCAGGCAGAGAGAGAGGGGGAGGCAGGCTCCCCGCAGAGCAGAGAGCCCGATGTGGGGCTCGATCCCAGGACCCTGAGATCATGACCTGAGCCGAAGGCAGAGGCTTTAACCCACTGAGCCACCCAGGCACCCCTGATTCTATTTTATCTCTATTGTTGATATACACCTGTGGAGTTTTGTGTGTGTGAGATTGCTCTAGAGTTTAGAACATTCATCTTTAACTTACCACAGTCTGCCTCAAGTACTAGTATACCAGTACATGTATAAAGCAGGACCTTTTCAACAATATACTTTCATTTCCCTGCTCCCATCTTCTAGTGTCAGACATTTTACTTTTTTTTTTTTTTTTTACAATTTATATATTTTATATTTGAGAGAGCTTGAGGGGGGAGAGGCAGAGGGAAAGGGAGAGAGAGAATCCCAAGCAGACTCCCCACTGAGCGTGGCACAGACCCCAGGCTCAGTCTCATAACCCTGAGACCATGACCTGAGCCAAAATCAAGAGTGGGGCACTTAACTGACTGAGCCACCCAGGTGCCTCTCAGACATTTTACTTTTATCTGTTATAATTTTCACAATGCATTAAATTATTTTTGCTTTAAAAAAATCATTTATCTTTTTAAGAAATTAAAATGGGTAAAATGATTTTGTATTTACCTATATATTTGCTATTTCTGGCATTCTTCTTGTCTAAAAAAGTCCTTTAACATTTTCTTACAGTATAGATCTGTTGGCAGTGAATTCTTTTTTGGCATTTCTTGGTCTAAAAAAGTCTTTATTTGCCCTCCTTTTTTAAAAAGATTTTTTATTTATTTGAGAGAGCGAGAGTGTGAGCACGAGCCGGGGAGAGGGGCCGAGGGAGTGGGAAAAGCAGACTCCCCGCTGAATAGGGAGCTGGACGTGGGGCTTGATTGCAGGACCTCAGGATCACAACCTGACTTAACCTACTTAACTTACTGAGCCACCCAGGCACCCCTTGCCCTCATTTTTGAAAAGACATTTTCACTAGTACAGAATTCTGGGTCTGTACTTCATTTCTTTCAGCACTTTAAAGATGTTTCATTTCATGCAGGCCTGCCTCGTTTCTTTCTTTCTCCCCGCCCCTGAGCTTTATTGAAGTATATTGGACAAAATGGTAAGAGATGTAAAGTGTACATCGTGGTGGTTTGCTCTGTGTGTAGCTCATGAAGGGATTCTCCCATTGAGTTGACTAACACACCTATCACCTCACACAGTTGTCTTTTTGTGTGTTATGACGTCATTTAAATTCTACCTTCCCAGCAAATTTCAGTTGTACAATACGGTGTTATCTACTGTAGTCACCATGTTTTATATTGGATCCTCAGACCTTAGTCATCTTATAGCTGAACGTTTGTAACCTTGTACTGACCTCTCCCTGTTCTCCCAACCCCCAGCCCCCTGGCAACCACTTTTCTATTCATGATTTCTATGAGTTCAGTGGTGTTTTTGTTTTTAGGATTTGACATATAATTGATACCATGAAGCATTTGTCTTTCTCTAGATTATCCAACTTAGCTTAATGTTTTCAAGGTCCATCTGTGTTGTCACAAATGGCAAGATTTCCTTCTTTCTTGCAGCTGAATAATGTTAAATTGTGTGTGTGTATGTGTATCTCAAGCCTTCTCTATCCGTTTATCTGTGTTTGGACGCTTAGGTTATTTCTATATCTTGGCTGTTATGAATAATGCTGCAATAAACATGGAAGTGTTTTCATTTCCTTTGGATGTATATCCATAACTGGGGTTGATGGATCATATGGTAATTATATTTTTTATTTTTTTAGGAACCTCCATACTATTTTTCATAATGGCTGCACCAAATTACATTCCTACTAACAGTGCACAAGGGTTCTCTTTTCCTCCACAATCTCACCAACACTTGTTATCTTATTTTTTTGATGGTAACCATTCTAACAGGTGTGAGGTGACATCTCATTGTGGTTTTAATTAGTATTTCCCTGATGATCAGTGATACTGAGTATCTGTTCATGTATGTGGTGTTCATTGGTATGTCTTCTTTGGAAAAATGTATACTCAGTTCCTCTGCTCCTTTTTAAATTAGATTATTTATGCTATGAAGGTGTGAGAGTTCTTTATATTTTTTGGATAAATCAGATACAGGATTTGCAAATATGTTTTCCCATTTCATAGGTTGCCTTTTCATTTTGTTAATGGTCATCTTTGCTGTGCAGAAGCTGCTTAGTTTGATCTAGTCCTGCTTGTTTATCTTTGCTCTTGTTGTTTTCGCTTTTGGTGTCAAATCCAAAAACTCAGTGCCAAGATTGGTGTCAAAGAACATACCCGCTATGTTTTCTTCTGGGAGTTTTGTGGTTTCAGGTCTTAAATTTAAGTCCTTAATCCATTTTGAGTTGATTTTTGCATATGGTGTTAAATAGTGGATCAGTTTCACACTTTGGCCTGTGACTGTCCAGTTTTCCCAGCACCATTTGTTGAAGACACTGTCCTTTCCCCATGTATATTCTTGGCTCCTTTGTTGTAAATTAGTTCACCATATATGCATGGGTTTATTTCTGGGCTCTCTATTCTGTTCCTTTGATCTGTGTGTCTTTTTATGCCAATACCATGCTGTTTTGATTACTATAGCTTTGTTACATAGCTTGAAATCAGAAAGTGTGATGCCCTCAGCTTTGTTCTTTCTCAAGATTGTTTTTGCCAGGGTGCCTGGGTGGCTCAGTACGTTAAAGCCTCTGCCTTCAGCTCAGGTCGTGATCTCAGGGTCCTGGGATCAAGCCCCACACCAGGCTCTCTGCTCAGCAGGGAGCCTGCTTCCTCCTCTCTCTCTCTCTCTGCCTGCCTCTCTGCCTACTTGTGATCTCTGTCTGTCAAATAAATAAATAAAATCTTAAGAAAAAAAGGATTGTTTTTGCCTATTTGGGGTGTTGTGTGATTCCATACAAATTTTAGGGATTCTATTTCTGTGAAGAATGCTATTGGAATTTTGATAGGAATTGCATCAAATCTGTAGATTGCTTTCAATGATATGGACCTTTTAATGATAGTAATCCTTCTGATCCACACGCACAGCATATCTTTCCATTTAGTTGTGTCTTCAGTTTCTTTCATCAGTACCTTATAGTTTTCAGTACAGATCTTTTACCTTCTTGGTTAAATTTATCCCTAAGTATTTTTTTGTTCTTTCTTTTTTTTTTTTTTTTTAAATTTTTTTTTTTTTTTTGGAGAGCGAGACAGAGAGAGGGAGCACCAGTGGGGAGGAAAGGGCGACAGGCTCCCTGTGGAGCAGGATCCTGGGATCACAATCTGAGCTGAAGGCAGACACTTAACCAACTGAGCCACCCAGGTGCCCCTTATTCTTCTTGATGCCATTGTAAAGGGGCTGTTTTCATATCTCTTTCTGGTAGTTTTCTGTTAGTGTATAGAACCACAACTGATTTTCTTTTCTTTTCTTTTCTTTTTTTCACAACTGATTTTCATATATTGATTTTGTATCCTGTAATTTACTGAATTTCTTTACTAGTTCTATAGTTTTTTTGTAGTCTTTATGGTTTTCTATATGTAATATCATGCCATCTGCACATAGAGACAGTTTTACTTTTCTTTCTTTCTGATTTGATGCATTTTATTTGTTTTTGCTGCCTAATTGTTCTAGCTAGGACTTCTAGTACTATCTGGAATAAAAGTGGCGAGAGTAGGCATCCTTGTCTTGTTCCTGATCTTAGAGGAAAAGTTTTTAGCTTTTCATCATTGAGTATGCTGTTAGCTGTGGGCTTGTCCGATATAGGCCTGCCTGATTTCTGATTCTTATCTTTTCTATTCTGTCAGTCTTATCTCTTCTATTCTCCATGTAATGTGTCTTTTTTCCTCCAGCTGCTCTTAAAAGTTTTCTTTTTATCACTGTTTTTCATCAGTTGGATTGCGATGTGCCTTGGTATGGTTTTCTTTATGTTTCTTCTGCTTGGGGTTCATTGACCTCAGATCTGTGACTGTGTATAGTTTTCATCAGATTTGGGAATTTTTCATTCATTATTTATTTAAATATTTTTTTCTGTCCTCCCCTTGATTTTTTGGGGGGGATACCAGTTACATGTTAGACCATTTGGTAATGCTCACAGCTCACTAAGGCTTTGGGGTTTTTTGGATTTGTTTGTTTGTTTTTTAAAGACTTTATTTGACAGAGAGAGATCACAAGTAGGCAGAGGCAGGCAGAGAGGGAGAGGGAAGCAGGCTCCCTGCTGAGCAGAGAGCCTGATGCGGGGCTCCATCCCAGGACTCTGAGATCATGACCTGAGCCGAAGGCAGAGGCTCAACCCACTGAGCCACCCAGGCGCCCCTTTTGTTTGTTTTCTATATTTTCTTTCTCAGTGTGTTTTGTTTTGGACAGTTTCTATAGTCATTTCTTCAGTTTCACTGATTTTTACTTTTTGAGTGTCTGATCTGCTGTTAAATCCTATAAGTGTGTTTCTTATTTTAGATCCTATGCTTTTCATTTCTAGAAGTTTCATTTTAGTTTTATTTTCTCCCTTTCCCTCATTATGTTTGTTTCCTTTTACATCCTTGAGCATATTGACCATATTTTATAACAGATGTTTTAAATTTTTTTTTTATTCGACAGAGATCACAAGTAGGCAGAGAGGCAGGCAGAGAGAGAGGGGGAAGCAGGCTCCCCACTGAGCAGAGAGCCCGACGAGGGGCTCGATCCCGGGACCCTGCGATCATGACCAGAGCTGAAGGCAGAGACATTAACCCACTGAGCCACCCAGGTGCCCCCAGATGTTTTAAGGGTCTTGTTCACTCTGTTCTGTTGTCTCTGTTACTGCTGGGTATGTTACTGTTGATTGCTTTATCTCTTGATTAAGTGTCAGATTTTCCCGTGTCTCTTCATGCCTGGTAATTTTTGGTTGGATGCAGACATTGTGAATTTTATGTTGTTGAAACTGGATTTTTTTTCTGGTATAATTAGGTAATATGGAGAACATTTTGATCGTGTAGAAGCTTGTGTTTAAGCCTTTTCATTGCTCGTCCAGGGCCTTTATTCTGGGACTAACTTATCCTTGCTGCTATGGCATGTTCCCTCAGAAGGCTCCATCCAGTGCCCCCAGCGTTACACAGTCTTTCCACTGCAGCTGGTGCCTTGTCTGAGCTCTGGGAATTGTTTAGATTCATTAGGAAAGAATCCAATGATATTTTTTCCTTGGCCTTGGGTTTTTCCTCATACAGCATGAATCAGTGCTCAGCCAAAGACTTGAGAGGACCTCTTTGCAGATCTCCAGAGTTCTCTCTGTGTATGGTTTTATCCTTCCGGTACTCTGCCTGCAAAGTGTAGCCACCTCAGCTTTTAGGAGCTCCAATCTCTGTCTCCTCAACTCAGCAAAACCACAGGGCTCCACTTCACTCTCTGGCTCTCTGCACTGCACCTTGGAAACTGCCTCCAGGCAGTAAACTGGGCCATTTATTTCTCTTCTTTCAGGGATTCTAGTCCTATACTTCCTGTTGTTCATTGCCTGAAACTGTTATTTCATGGATTTTTCCACTTCTGTGTTTATGGTGGGAAGCTAGTTTCCATCGTATTTAATCCTTGATGGGCAGAAATGGAAGCATGCCAAATACTAATTTTTAGACATTTAGAAGTAGACTCAGTATTCAGATGTTATTTTAGGGACGTGTTGCCTAAAAAAATTCTTTCTTGAATGCCTAAAATATCTCACTGCTCATTCATTCTTGGATTTTAAAAAAAATTACAATCTCTATTAATGAATGTTATCACTAATCTGATCTTTAAAATTTTCCCCTGGCTGGACCATATTATTGGAAGGTCATGGTTATGGACTTTTGTTTACACAATATACTTGCCCTAGTGATAATATCTTTTGTTGACTATTTCAAGTTAATCTTGAGTAAGGGGACAGGGGTAAGATAGGGGAGTGATTTCTTCTAGAGATTTTGGTAGAAAATATAAACATAAACATAATATGAAATTATGTCTTGGTAACAATAACCATTGCACTTTTTGCCTTTTCTGCTTATATCTTAGAAAGTATCTTTTTGAAATAAACTTTTCGTTTTGGAATAATTTTAGGTTTACAGAGAAGTTACAAAAATAAAAATAGTACAAAGGACACCCGTATATCCTTAAACCAGATCAACTGCTGTTAACATTTTATCCCATTTATTTTATCATTTGTGCTGTTCTCACTGTCTGTCTATTGGTCTCTCTATCTGAGCAATTCTATTTCTGAATCATTGAGGGTAAGTTACATCAATCATGGTCCATTACCCCTTAATGTTTTTTTTTTTTTTTTAAATTACACACTTCTCTTTTTTTTTTTTTTTTTTTAAGATTTTATTTATTTATTTGTTAGAGAGAGAGAGAGAGTGAGCACAGGCAGACAGAGAGGCAGGAAGAGGCAGAGGGAGAAGCAGGCTCCCTGCCCAGCAAGGAGCCCGATGCGGGACTCGATCCCAGGACACTGGGATCATGACCTGAGCCGAAGGCAGCCGCTCAACCATCTGAGCCACCCAGGCGTCCCACCCCTTAATGTTTTAATGTGTATTTCCTAAGAATAGAGATACTCTCTTATATGACTACAATTTAGTTAACTTTTCATTTTTCTAAGAACTGAACTATATCATATGCCACAGTTTACTTAACTTGTTCTTTATTGATGTAGTTTTGTACTTGGTGATAAAAGGCTAAAGAAGGCAGCTAGGTAATGAAAAAAAAAAAACAAAGCACACAGAACTAGAAACCATCTAAATGTCTGTCAGCAGGAAAACAGATAAAATGGGACAGTCAGACACTGGTATATTGGACAGCTTCAGCCACTGGCAACATGAATGAATCTAAAAGACATTCTATTGTGTGTAAAAGGCAAGATTCACAAATCTGTACACAGTGTGATGCATTTGTATTCAGTTCAAAAGGAAGGTAAACTATTTATTTAGGTATGCTTATGCATGTGATAGTGTTTTTTAAAAAGTAAGTTTGTGATGAGCAAAATTCAGGATACTAGTTCTACCTCTGGAGAAAGGAGAGGCAGGGAAGGGTAGGGAAGGAGTGTACCAGTAGATGCCGCGCTATTGCCCACATTCTGGTTCTCAGGTAGTAGATTCATGGGTGTTCGCTTTATTATCATGTGTCAAGATTACAGGTATGTTACATGTATTGTTTGTATTTTTCAAGATTTTAAAGGCAACTAGAGGATGTTGTCCAATTGGAATTTCTAAAATGGAAGTAAAAGGCGATATGTGGTGTGAGGGTTTGTTTGTGTCCTGCATCCCCAGCTACTCTTTGAACCGTATTTAATGCTCTATTTTTTTATCCTTAAGACCTAATATAATTCTGTAAACATGGTAAGGATTCAGTCTGTGTTTACTGATTAAATGATTCGAAAGAGCTAAAAAACAGTAAGTTTAAATAATTCATTTTCAGGAGATTCCAGATTGATCTATTGGGGGTTTTTTCCCACCTAAGTGTAGGAAACTTTCAGATGTATTTATTACATAAAATATGAGGAGGCCATTAAATAGTGCCATTTGATGGAAAAAATAAAAAAGCATTCTACTAATATTTTAGCACTAAGTGTATAAGGGATATAACTTCAATGTATAAGCAAGGACATTGAAAATGTGAGTTGTGGGGTCTATCAGTATCACTCATGAAAACCAGTGTGTGAAATAAATAATCTCATTGGTTAACTTATACTGTTCACCACCATACTAAACCAATAATGAATTACTCTGGTCAGAAAATACATGTGTGAGGCTACATTGAGGATACTTCTTTTGGGAAACTCATAGTTCATATTTGCTATGTGAAACTGTGATTTCACGTGGATTATCTGTGATTTAGTTTGATCCTCGGTCAGTACCCCCAGGACTGGGCATGCTCAGCCGAGGTCTCCCCTCACCTCTTCTTCCCAGGAAAAGAGAGATGGGACCTAGGTTTTACATTAGCCGAAAGAAAACTGGGTAATGACAAAGGTCAGTCTGTGGCAAAAATAGTTACACAACCCTTCCAGAATCAAATAGAAACTACTTGAGGACCATCTGCTTTTCTGGATAATAGCTCTTAATCTTCGTTAGTACAGGTATGTGAAATTTGAACATTAGGTGTGCTACAATCAGGGGAATATTTGGAGAACAGACAAATCTTAAGATGGAGGACTCCAGTAGGTTTTTCCCAGCCCTCATCCTGGGCTCAAAACAAATCGTGATTCCCCATTTGGTTGGCAAGTCCTCATTTGTTATCAGTTCATAAATTAGTGTTTGTTCATAAGGTTTGTCTTTGTACAAGTTGACAACATAGTTCTAAAATCGTCTCATCCCCAGGACCAAGACCATATTTTACATAAGGTGTTCACCACAGACTTCCAGACTAGACTTTGAACATAAAAGCATTTTATGTTACTATGTGGGAGATTACAACCATTAGGATAATTCCAGTAGACTAAAAATGCAGAGTGAACTGTTTTGTGAATCATGATAATGTGGAAATCATTTTATCCTTCCTCCATAGACAGTATATTACATGCTTTGTCATTACTTCTGACATTACTTTTATTTCTTGTTAATTTCCCATTGTCATAAAAAGTCTTGCTTTAAGTCTGGACTAACAGGTGCATGTAGCATTAGCTTTTTCTCAGCTGAATCTTTGCTTCAAAACAATCATAAGAATAAGTAAGGGTGAGGCACTGTACTTTTTTTTTTTTTTAATAGCTAAGCAGGAAGTTCACCTCTGACAGGGTATTGTAATCAGGTTTATCACCAGAGCCTGCTGTTGTGTAACAGAAACTCTAGCTTGTCCTTACCTGTCTCAAGGCATTGCTTCATGAAGGAAAATAAACTCGCCGGAATATTTGTGAAATTCAATAAAATGCTTTCCCAAGCCCTTCGTTTTTAATGCATGCTACAAGAATTTATTATAGCTTTGTGGTCTTTTAAAAAACATATTAACTCTGTGATTTCTTACAATTGTAATTAAATGAATCTGTCTCGCTCCAGAAGCCCTATGTATTATATTTGCCCTACCTTGTACACATCTTTGGCCATGTCTAGTGAGAGTTCACATTCCGTCTCTCCTGTCCCCTCCTTTCTTCCAGAAAAGGGGGGCAGGTTTGGGATGTCTTCACATGACTGTTTACTTAATTGACAGGCAGCTTTTCTTCATTGTACGCTTTGCTTTTGCTCACAAAAGTGCATTCACTGTTCCATAGTATGTTGAAACTTTTCAATGGAAATGGCTTTTTGTTAACAAAGGAAGCATTTTCTTCCCTCCTTCCATGTCTTCGCTTTCTCCAGTAAGTCTTGGCTTCTTCAGCAGCTGTACCTCCAGCAGAAACGACAAAAGGTGCAATTGTTCTAGGAGATGGCGGCGCAGATAATGCTGGTGGAGTGTTTTGTGTGTGGGCTGCTGGGGACGGTTTTTCTGCTGTGTTTGGTTTTGTTTTGTTTTTGTTATTCTAGAAAGTTGAGCACACCTTAAAAACAAGCCACCACTCCTAAAAAGAGCTTTAAAGACCCTTAAACCTTTATCTGGGTGACCTCCTTTATTCCCCATAAATTGTTCTGTTAGTGTTTAAGTGGGCCCCTCTGTTCCAATGACAACAAATCTGACAGAACCCACTTAAACCCGAATGGAACACAGAATACAGAGTATTGATGTGATTTGTTTTCTTTTTCCAACCGGGCCATGAACACTTAAGTCTTCCTGCCATTACCCTCCCTGAAGAGCAGAGCTCAGAAGAAGAGGTTGAGCTTTAGTTCGAGTTAAGTTTTCACACCGTCTCCTTTTTCCGAGTTACGATTCTATCTCCAGGTGGAATCATCTTACTTACTTACTTAATTTAAAGATAACTCCACCTCCTTTTTTCTCCCTCTGCCTCTTCTGCTGCTTTATTTATGACTTTTTTGTTTCAGGAGTATGGTGCTGATTCAAAGCATCATTTACTTCTAGCAAAAATCTTGCCATCCGTCTGGTGGAATAAGCTAAAAATGTAGTTTCTTTCAGGGACCATCTTTATGGTCGCAGATCGCAGCTCAAACCAAAGCTGGGCCTGGACATGCTTGTGTCCCTGTCATAGCTACTTCTCAATCTGCTGGGGACTTACCTGTATCTTTTCAGTATTGATTTTCTTTCTGTTTAGATGTGTTAAACCCACAGACCAGTTTCTACACAGAGAATATGTCATATACGTGCTGTCCCGCTGTGCTGGGTGATAGTGTTTCTAAGTCCTCTCAAGAGGAAGCATTTCATCATCCCTCACTAGACTCAGCAAGAAGGGATAAGAAGGAAACTGGAAATTCGTTTCGAACTACAACTCCAGTCCTTTGAATGTTGACCAGCAGCATTCTGATCTTCTCTCCGAAGGAGTAAAAAGAAAAGATGTAATGCTGGTGCGGCCCAGCCCACTGGGTGGCACTTTGCCAAGATGATTCACCCTGCCTCGGAGCGGTCTTACACCCTTTGTGAAACTAGGTCCCTGTCGGTTGAAGGAGGAAAAAGACTGCCCCAGAGCTGTCTGTCCCTCCTCAAGCACCTCCAAGTGAAGGTCTTTGAGTCTTCTAGCTGCACTCGGCTTTGTTCGCTCTCTTGGTCTGTGGGCCATCTGCAGCACAAGCGTTAGGGTAATGATATGGCGGGTGTAACTCTCCCCCAGGGAAGCCGAGATGAGTGTATAAGAACAGGTGTTCTCAGTTTCCCTCACGCCCACTCCTTGCAGAGTCACCACGGCCAGACAGCATGAACAGAAACCGACCGATGTTTTCCTTTGTTCCTCTCCTCCCACAGTATCCTAACCATCACTGGGAGTTGTGGGCGCCCTTCTCTTGTCAAGCTTGTGGACTAAAGCCATCTGAGGCTCTCTGCTAGGCTGCAGGGAAAGTGAGGATGGGAAGCCACTGCATTTTATTGTATTATTTTTGGGGTGCCTGCATCAGAATATCCTGGAGAGCTTGTTGAAAGGTTCTTCAACCGGATGTGAGAGATTGATTCATTAAGTCTGGAGTGGGATCTAGGGACATGAATTTTTAACAGCTGTCGTGCAACGATCCTGATAAAGGTGGTGCTCCGGGCAGTGCAGACTAGTCTTACCTCTCTGCCTCTTTCTTTCTTTTGTTACTCTTCCATCTTGTTGCACAAAAGATTCCAGGTAGAATGAGACACGTTAGATAACCAAAGGGCCAGTATCAAACAAAATGTCATTATACTTTACTACACCTGCAGAGTTTTAAACAGGATTCTGGTAGTCCTCTTATTCCACTTGAATACACCAGACATTCTGCACCCCAAATGGAAATATAGTACGAATACCAGCAGCTCCGGTGAGACCGTTCCTTGGGTGTGCTCCATACATGACTGCGGTTCCTAAGTCAAACCAAGACTATACCAACACAGCCATTCGATGTTTACCGAAATTATTATATGATGGTTACCCATGCTTTAGGATCCTGTCGGAATTAGAGCCTGATTCCCCTCTGGGCTGAGGACGACAGGAACAAGAAACGTTTCACTGTGGCCTTATCCTGTAAGAGAGTGCTGTGTAGCTGTGCTTCCAGTCTCCTGCCTGAGGCTGGGGCTCTGCTGCCCTACAGACTAGCCTGTCTTAGTTGGAGTGGAAGCAGATAGATGTATGGGGAGGTTAGTCCATAGCCAAGCCCTGTAGGGACAATTGGGCCACCATTTCAGTTGGGGTTGGGGGCAGAGGGTAGCATTCTGGGCCTTTTGATGATGTCCTCTGGGACAGGAATGACATGCAGTGGTCACATTCCGTTCTGACTCTTCCCTCATTTGAGGTGTTGAGAAGACAGTCCCTTTCCGTATTGTACTAGAACCATTAAGTAATCATTTCTGTGTAAAGAGACCTGGAGCAAGCGATTCTGCAGATACTGTGTTTTCTTTTTTGCTCAGTATATTTTGTCTTCTGGGAAAGGCAAACCCATACTTGAGTATTACATATCAATCCCATAGACTCCATCTCCCTGACGCAGGGTTCTCTTGTTACGGTATTTTATAGATGATAAAGGTAGATATTAGCAAGTAGTTACAGATTTTGAATATTTGTCCTAGATTTTATGTATGTTGATTTTTTTGTAACATTCATCTTTTTTTTTATTACTTCTAATTTTGACCTCTTTAATATGTTGTGGGTTTTTCCCCTCTATACAGATGTTATTTAGGTTTCTCTTTTATACTTTTTAAGGATTGTGGCAGGGATGAGCAGGGGCACCTGGGTGGTTCAGTCGGTTAAG
>RCUC01151424.1:0-39320 GCA_003697995.1 Taxidea taxus jeffersonii
ATTAGCTTATTTACAGAAAAGAAAAATAGTGCACCAGAGTAGAACCCAGAGTTCTACTCTGCAAATAAAATGGATGTCACATTCTTCAAGATGTACATGTTTCAAGGCCTGGGATTTTGATGCTTCTATCTTAGGAGTGTTTGAGTGAGGATCAAGGTGTAGTCCTTATCTATCTTCCCCAAAGTTTTCATAATTCAGGGAAAGTGATAGGCTTGCCTGCTAATAAATTTCTATTCATACCACAGTGGTTCAATATTCAGTCTCCCAATTTCCTATAAAACCAAGATCAGTCTAGTTTCCAGAATGCTTTTTGAGGCCTAGATATTTGAACGACTTACAACTTCATCCGACTCTTCTTTGAGAGACAGGTCCAGGCTTTGAGGTAAATCAGTGAATTCAAATCCCAAAGGTGATTACTTTGGACAAATCATTTAATTTCTTTGAAACAAAATTCTCATTGGCAAAATGGTAATTGTACCATGATGTCTTAAAAATAGCATGGATTGAAAACCCCAGGTATGTGATAGATCTTCAAACAGAACTTTTCAGGACCCTATTCTAGAAGCAGGGAGTCATCTGGTAGAAAACAAAAGCAGGATAGCCTTAGGTGAAAGAGATCCTGAGGGAACTGCCCCACCTTAGAAGTGATCTCTGCAAGATCACTTTTCTCAGGGATTTGGGCTGACAGCTCCCTCCACCTGGAAAGCTTTTTCCTAGTATTATTACATAGTACTCCTTATTCAGGTTTCTGCTCAAATGTCACCTCAAAGAAGTTCCTCCAGTATTTAATTCTTTACTCTGCTTTATTTTTTTCCTCATTACATGTTATATTGAATACTTACGTGTTTTCTACAGAATGTAAATCCCTGAATATAGGGACCATATTTCTAACCTGAATATCTTAATTCTCCTCATGGCCTCTTTTGCATCATATGCCAGATATCCTTATAATCCTGTGTTTGCTTCAAATTTGTAATTTTCACTTCTCAGGTCAGAATGAGAATGAACTAACTAGTCCCTTGTATACATTGATATGCACATTCTTTGAATAACCTTAGCTAGAGAGCATTGCTTCTCTTTGGCCTGTACTACCACCTCTATGTCCAAATAATTCTTCCAGCAAATGATTGTCTGTTTTAGGTGGTTAACATATCAAGATGCTAACTGGACAATGGAGAAAAAACTGACAGGGAGACATATATTAACAAGAACAAAACATTTTTCAAGGATGAACTTTTCATCAATCCTGTTCTGATAATTCTTTGTTGAAGGTTATAATTTTGTTTGTACAAATCCATCAATTCATATTTTTCTCCATATTACAAAATCTCAGTGAATGTTTTATCTCCCTCTGAGCCTATAACTCCTTGAAGGCAAAATCTAAGGCAGATTACTATGGCCTTTTTATGATTAGTTTCATATACAGTGCCGTTTATACAGTAGCTGTTCGAAGTGGGCTAAGTGATGAATGAGCGAGCCAGTTTTACTGAGCCTTCACTGATGGGAACAATGACTTAAATCCTGGCTGTGTTACTATTTCCCCATGACTTGAGGCAAGTTGCCTTCAACCTCCTGTGTCTTAGGTTCATTATACAAAAGGGATGAAATATTTTGAAATAATTGTTTTAAGGAAAAAATGATGCCCCCAGGAGGTATGCAATAAATGTTGGTTCACTTTCTTATCTCAGAATCTACTCCTGGAAACTGTCCCCTGCCCACTCTCTTCCTGACCACATTGAAGGTAGGCAAAGGACCTTTGCCTTCCCTAGAGCCATAAGAGGCATTAACCATCATGGTGACTCTTAAATGCCAGGTTTGTTTCTTTCTGACAGCAAATCTGAAACCTGCTATGCCTATTTCATCATAGTCTAGGTACCAGTAGCCACTCCTGTATATATTAAAAGTGGGTTTCTAGAACACCTACCTATTTGGTTTTTCATCTGCTCGTCTCATTTCTGTCTTTGGTTCTCTCACTTTTTGACTGTAAGATTCCTTTTTCCTCCTAAAAATCTTTGAAAAAGTCTGAAAGAGCTTCAGTTTATTTGGGTTACCTCTGTATCTTATAAAACATCTTAAATGTTTATTTTTAATTCATTTAAAAATATTGTTCAATCCTGTTATAGAAATACATTGTTTTTGGAAAAACATAACTATTTTCTAAGACCACACACACACACACACACACAAATCCAGTTCCTTACATTTTGCAGTTCTAATGCCAAGTGTAAGGTAGCATAGCTAGATTTTAACATTTGCTTCTGCCTTAGTCTCTTGTGACGCTGTCTTGGTTGAAGTATGAGGCAAATTGCCTCATATGATATGTAGTTGGAAAAGGGGCAAGAGTACTTGTGAGGGTTGTATTTTCAGATAGCATTGGATATTGTTTACCAGTTATTCACTACTAATGTAGTATACGGTTTATTTGTAAAGTACAATTTAAAGCTATATAGAAACCAAATTGTTACTTTAAAATCCATTGGAATATCTCACACTGCAAATGGATCTTTTTCACCCCTTTACAATTCTGTAAATCATACTACTCATTTGGAAAGTATAGGTTCACTGAGTTAAGCAGTTCTTTTCATTGTTGACGTTTTATTAAATAATCTCAAATTACATGTACTAACACTGATCCTTTGTAAGCCTTTAAATATCATGTCAGGCATAGGATAGTAGATTCAAGTTTTGGCTAAGCTTGAATTGGATCATTGGCAGAAAGTAGTCTCAATTGTTTCCCGTCAGGTAATTGGTGTAAATTATTTGAGAGGATATTTGCCAAATATTCCAAGTCCGTTTAACCAGATTTTTTTCAGTTGATCTTTGGAATGCAAATGATTCCATGGAAGAAGCATCTCAGTTAGACTTGGGTCTCAGTTATACCAGGACTTTTCCTTGAGACATTTGGTTTTCAGCATGAGTAAGGGCAAATATGAATTAAAAGTAATGAGGCTTAATTCTTGCTGTTGAAAATAAGGGAGACTTCCCACCCCCTTTCCCTTTTCTTAGTGTGTTTACTTTAGAAACCTTGTAATTTTAAATTCTATCACTCTGAATTATATTTAAATCTTTAAGAGCTGAATGTCTTGCCAGTGCAACATTGATGAAAGTTTTTTCCAAGGCTCTGGTAATCTCTCTGGTTAATGTCAATAACAAAGGACAGCTGCGTCCCCATTTGTCAATTTCTGGGAGTGGGTGTGAGCTTAATCTCATGGATGCCCATCTCCTAGTTGTAAAACTACTTTCTGTCATGAAAATAGAAGTTTATTTTGCTAATATAGAAAACTAACACAGATGGTCACCCCAGTTACCAGGTGAATTTAGGATGAATTGTGTAACAAATAGTGCTGTCAAGTCCTCTTGAAGAGTAGTTAGTCTGTTTTAAACATGTATATAGTGGATTATATCTGTATATAAATAACAGCTGTCTTTGAAGTCTCTTAATGGAATGCTGGTAAAAGACCTGTTATGCTTGTTCAATGCTTATTAAATAATAAAACTTTTTCTTTACTACCTTTTGTGAAGTTCTCTGAGCTGGGAAATTTTATTTCCAATTTTATTTCCCCAACATCTGCCAACGAGTTTTAAGTATACTTCCTGTTTCGTGTCAGGCAGGGTATTAGAAATAGAAGCTCAAGGTTCAAGACTTAATTTTAATGTTTTATCAAGGCTGTTGTTAAATGTAATGTTTCCTGAAAGTGCTTTGCAGTGAACGATAGTGTCAGTGTAACTTGGTTCCGGTGCCTTCATCATTGGTTTCCCCCATTCATGAAAATATAAAGTACAAAACTCATATAACATCTTAGTGTTCCTGAAAACATTGTTCTGAACTCACAGAACTCCTTAAAGAGTCTTGGTATCCTCAGGGGTTCCCAGATTGAACTGAAAGCTTAATTGAAAGTACCTTAGACCTATCAATCTTAAGTGGGAGAGTCATAAGATTAAAGTCTTTCCCTGAGCCATAAGATCTAACTAATGAGTGGGCACCATACTCTTAATTTGATTTTTAGCTAGTGACAGTTCAGTCCTTTCTGAGATTTTTAACAATGGGAAGAAGGTCCTCCTACTTGTTTGGTCTTTGTCTCAGGGAAACGTTTTTTAACAGCCCTTCAAATAGTAAAACTTAAGAATTCTCTGCTGCTTCTGATGGCCCCAAATTTCTGAACTATTTTCTGTTTACAAGGCAGGTAATTTTGTTTTCTGGAGATCATCTGTTTCTTACAATAACTTACAAAGTGCACTAGCAGTCGCCCTGTACAACTGATGTTCTTGCAGTCAGACATTACAGCTGATTAGGTATGCTATTTACATCTTGAGTGCCGCATGTGGGTTTGACCAAATACTTGGAAGCTCAAATGTTATATATTCCACAGTTTCTAATACCCACCTCCCTCAACACCTAAAGATTTATAGCAGTGATCCTTCTTTGATAATCATTTCTGTAAAAGCAAGGATAGGATTATGTGGCAGAATAACCACCAACCCACAGTATTTTGGCATCCCCTTCTACTATACAAAAGTGAAGCATATATTTGATAAATGTGGCCGAGAAAGAGATTTGGGATTTCACTGACTGTTAAATGCTCCATTTCAGAGGTTGATAAACACCCTTCCAGTCCATGGTCCATTGGCCAAAACTAGTCTTATTGCCCTATCCAGCTACAAAGATTATGAGGAAGTTTGGCTGCTAGAAATCTAGTTTAACAAGTTGTTAAACATCTGACTTCTTCCCCACTGATAAGTTCTTTTAAAAGCCTTAGAACTTGATACAACCTTAGAACTTCTCTTTATTATTGTTTCAAAACATTTTCAATGTATAGGTTATGTATTACACAATGAAAGGGTTAAAAAACAAATTATAATTATTACCCAAACTATTGTTACTTATTCCCTGGACTCTCCTGGAGAATATTTCCATTTAAATAAAACTAATGGAGTTACTCCTTTGGTTGTACAAATTAGAATTACTAAATAGCCTAAGATTAAGATAGTATGTTACATTTAGTTCCTATCTTTTATTCTAACAGGCAAATACACTAGCATAGTACTAGTTTCAGAATTTATATTGCTATGTGTTTAAAGGTGTAATAGCTTAGATCAAAAGCCAGTTTTTAGAAGTGTGTGTCATAACTTATTTGAATAACTATATGGAGAGTTTCAAATTTATTTACTTATAATTAAATTACTTAGGTTTAAATCCACAACCTGTAGATTTACAGCTTTATTCTGTGTCCTAAAACAAAACAAAACAACAACAAAAAAACAAACTCCAGTTGTTTAATACAAATTCCATCCTGAGGTTAGCAATTAGAGCACTTAGCATGAGCTGGTCATTCATAAAATTACTGATTTTAAGTCATGAGGCCTATCTTTATAATCCAGATTATTTCCCAGATTGTTTCTTTTGTTAAATATAAACTCAAATTTAATTATAGCAATAGCTTTTTTAAAAAAATGCAATATTAATGATAGTATGATTAAGGATTTCAAATGTGCTTTTATTTAAGGCAATTCAAGAGTTTAGGTGATATTAACACAGTGTACTACCATGTGTTAATAAAGTTGAATTTTGGGGGCACTTGGGTGACTCAGTCACAAGGTCTTGACTTTGGCTCAGGTCATGATCTCACAGTCCTGGGATTGAACCCCATGTTGGGCTCTCCGCTTATTGGGGAGTCTGCTTGGGATTCTCAACTTCTTCCTCTGCCCCCCCCATGAAATCTTAAAAAAAAAAGTTGAGTTTTTCATGTTTCCTATTATACCATCTAGCTGGTAATGCTATTATGAGTTGAGGTAAGGAATAGTGCTATGCTTATTAATCCTTAACCAAATGTACTTTAAAATACTTGCTGTAAATGAAGCTGATATAGATTGCCCACCAAATCTGAATGTAGTTAAACATAAACCTTAGGCTACAGTGGCATCCTCGAGCAGAACATAGAAAAAAAACATTACAAAGTTGACAAATCCTGATGAGAATAGTAACTTCATAAAAACACACTACTATCTAGAAACTTAAAAGTTCACCCCTACAGGTTAATTCTGAAAGTGCTGTGCATTTATACTAATATTAAGTAATTATAAAAGAATAAAAGGATGGCAGATCATGGAAACCAGTTTCTCATTACTGGAGAAGGAAGCTACGGATAAGGGGAAAAGGCTAGAATAAAACATACTGCTGGATTAGAAACAGACACAGAGTGAACTCATAAGCATAGTATAGAGATAAACAACCATAAATATTTGTATACCTGGGCTAGTATACATACTACCAAATCCAGAAATAGCAATATTTTAAAATCATCAAATTAAAATAGTAGTAAGAGTTTATTGTACATATAAGAACAGTTAACGAATTGGGAGTTCTCAAATCAGGAACAGGATAAGGCTCAAAAGTATACTATAAGATGGCATGTATAGTAAGAATACACAGACTGTTGTTTACAAAGATGAGTTATAGCATTAGATTTCCTAGTGGTAAGTGGTTGCCTAAAAGTGGTTATGTCATGCCAACTTTGGGTCACAGCTAAAGTTTCATTTATGATTTCAAGAGTCCTCTATAAGAAGTGGCCCAAACTAATTTTTGCTTATTTTGTAGAATAAGCTAAATCAAGTTTTACTTATATGGCTTAAATGGTTTTGTCTGCTCTGGGAATTTTCCAGGTTGGTTTCCATTTTGTATGAGAACCTAGAAACAACAATGTCCCAGTGGCATTGAGCATATCCAACACCCATATTTTGGTTTCTGTAACCATTCTCCTTGCAGAAATGGGTGATACTAGAGAAGTATATGGAATATACAAGAGGAGCCTTAAGCATATTATAGTACCAGAAAGTAAGAAAAAGAAATGCAGTGCTAGTCAAACAGAACAGGAAAAAACCAAAACAGCTTCTACTGGCCAAAGCTGGAAAAACTTGAGTAATAAAGTAATATAGCATTAGATTATAATCTAAGCCATAGAATGAAGACCCGTAAGTCCATGTTGATAAATAATTGAACATATAAATGGAGAGGTGACAGTTTCTATGTAAAATTTCATATAATTTAAGTTCCCTCTCCTTGAGGTTGTTGTATCTACATAACTCTCTAACCTTGGAATGTGGCTTATGCTTAGGGATTGGATTGTGAAGATTGTAGTAAGAAAAGGCTGGTGATTATTTCATGGTGCAGAAACCTGTCAAAACTCCACCAGGTAATCAAAGCTAGCATCCTCAGTGGTTAGTTGTGTTAATAACTAATCTCTCTGTTGTGTGGTCAGCCTTATTAATGGCTCTTAACTTCTGTAGTTGTTCTGCCAAAAGCCCACAAATGCCTTCTTACCAGACAAATATCTCCTACACAACTGAAGTACATTCTATAGAATATGGGACCAGTGTTCCTCAAAACTATCAAGACCATCAAAAACAAGGAAGTGTCATAGCCTTCGGGCACCTGGGTAGCTCAGTTGGTTAAGCAAGCATCTGGCTCCTGATTTCAGCTCAGATCATGATCTCGGGGCCTTGAGATGGAGCTCTGCATTGGGCTCTACTTGGTGTGGAGCCTGCTTGAGATTTTTTTCTCTCTTCCTCTGCCCCTCCCCTTGCACATAGGCCTGTGGGTGGGCTGTCTCTCTCTCTTCCTCCCTCTCTTTCTCTCCCTCCCTCCTCCTCCTCCCACCCAAAAGAAAGAAAAAAAAAAGTAGGGGGAGGATCCTAGCCCAGAAGAGCCTAAGGAGACCTGATCATTTAATGCAATTCCATACACAGATGGTATTTAAATTTGCTGTGAGTGCCAAGGCTGTCATAGAGTTAAAAGAAGTTCATATCCCCTCAGACTTATTTCTTTGAAGTGGACCATAGAGCTCATATCACTTAATGTTCTAAATCTTAAACTACAAAAAGTTTTGCTGGGATAGCTTTACTATGGCTTTATGATATTTGTAGTTGTCTTTAGTAGAAATTCCTATTTGTAAAATCACATTAAATATAAACTTAGATCTCAAAAAATATATCCTCATTTATTTTACTATGCTTATTTATAAAAACAGGCTGTTAGATTTGCCCATCTGATATGGTGGATTACAGAAATGCGAAACAAACAAGCAAAAAAACCTGTAAGATAGAACTTGGAATATTGGGAGAAATTATTGCTAAAAATAACCATTCTGCCACTTAAAGAATTTTTGTGATCAGCTAAGCCGGCAAAGACAATTATCTCTAGTATTATCTATTGTTTGACTGTCTATGGCTTCTAATGTTTCTAATTCTCATTCTCAACTGTTAGATTTTTTTTCCCACATTGATTATATTTCATTCTTTTAAAAACTGAACTATTGGGGCACCTGGGTGGCTCAGTGGGTTAAATTCTCTGCCTTCAGCTCAGGTCATGATCCTGGGGTCCTGAGATCCAGCCTCATATCAGGCTCTCTGCTCTGCAGGGAGCCTGCTTCCTTCTCTCTCTCTCTCACTCTGCCTGCCTCTCTGCCTACTTGTGATCTCTTTCTGTCAAATAAGTAAATAAAATCTTAAAAAAAAAAACTGAACTATCATTTCTCAAAAGATTTTAAAATTATCGGTTCGGTTTTTTATATTTTATTTCTGGGCAGTATATCATTCAGGAAGAATAGACTAATGTGCCGAAACCAAAGGCAATGAAAACTAGTTTCTTAATGTGAAAGAATAAGAGTAATATCAATTGCCTGTCTTTAAGGCCATATTATCTAATTTATGAACCATTCTTTGGCTCAAATTTTGGTCAGGTATATATCTGGTCATAAACTTCGTACTACCAAAATGAGTAGGGGAATGATGTTCTTAAACTCCAATATATTTTCATTTCTTACACTGGCTTTTGAATGACTTATCCTTCAAACCACATTACTAACCCATTTACTTTTTCTTTGTATTACAATGTTAAGGGTACTATGTAATGTTTTATTTATGTATTATATTTATACTTCATAGAGAAATGTCTTCATTGAGTATGTTTTAAAATAATTTTGCAAGTGCTCCTGTGGTCTAGAAAGAATATATACAACTTAGCCTGTTATATAAATGGTGATTTAGATAAATGGCATGTATGAATGCCTAACTTAGACATTTCCTTATTTTGACAGTTCTAATTCAACTTGCACTTCTCCACCAATAAATAAGTGCAGAATATGTACTGAGTCCAAGAAACCACATTTTTACATAGAATACTCAGATTGAAAACACAATTGCCAGTGATGATAAAATGGCAAAGTATATTTATATGATGCTTATGTGACTTCGTTATTTTGGGGTGTGTTTTTGACTTTTTAAGGAAGGGGCATTATTCCCATAATTTTGAGTTACTTTAATAAAAAGTGAGATTCTGAAAATACTGAGCTTCAGCTGTCCTTGCCATAAGTTATATGAAATACTGTCCTTGCCACTGTTACTGTTCATTCTAGACTATTGTTGGAGCCATGATCTTTCAGGACATTGAGGGTGTCACACAGTCTTAGCGGATGGCTGTATGTACTGATGGCTACAGTTACTCCAAGCTTTTTGAAGGAGAAATGGGATAGGAGTGATTTCAGGCTGGCTCAAAAGAATCCTGGGAACTGGAAGAGAGGTTCGGTGGTATGGATATAGAGGTCCCAGTCATAGGGTCTGAAGTGGGAGCCAGGTCTACAAAAAATATGTGTTCCCTGGGTCTTGGGAGAAAGGGGGTACCATGCTTGTCTGATGGAGTGTGTGTGTTTTTTTTAATTTAATTTAAATTATTATTTACTTATTTATTTAGGCAAGGCTAGCTAATCTTACTGGGTCCTAAGAAGCTGCAGGGTAGTCTCTCTCCCCACCCCATAAAGGTGGTTAGCATTCAACTCTGCCAAGCTTTTGTAGTAAAGGGTACGTTTTAGAGAAGGCACTGTGTGGACTTAGTCACTGATGCTCTATGTACGTGACACAAGACTGTTGTGGTTTTTGTCAGTGCCCTATTCAATCCCCTCTAACCTGGTACCTGAGCTGCACTGAGCAAGCAGATAAAAAACTTGCCAAGGAGACTCGGCAGTAGCAAATGAGAACTTTGTGTTAACCACAGAAAGTGATCCCAATAAATAAGAGAATGTAATTTATACAAATAATGTTTAGTTCACTAGGACAAGATATAATAGTTTATGCATACTAGAACTACCAAATATCCACTTAGAAAGAAATTTGAAAACATATAATTCAGATAGGTTAGGAGATTAAAAGTAGAAAAACAAATTTAAAGAAAATATCTAGGAGAATACATAACAATGTTGGGAGGGACTTTAAGAAAAACTATAATCTGCTCAAAAAAGGAATCTAAGCAGACTTATGCAAAAGTTTGTTTTTAGATGTGAAAACCTAAGTCAATATCTAGACGAGAGAAAGAGTTAAAATTTAGAGATGAGTAGCTATCCATAATATAATTACAAATTAGAGGAAAAATGGCAAAGATCTATGACCAAATTCACATTAACTTATACGTGAAATCTAAGGTAAATGTTGAATGCCAAAATGGATATTGAACTGTCTCAGGTAATTTTCTTTAAAAGGCTGCCTTTCACCATTGAATCACTTTTGTGATTTGTAATGCCTATTGGCCATGAGTCCATTTATTGAACTCTTATTCTGAGCTATTGATCTATATGGTTATCTTTGTTTATGCTAGTACCACACTGTCTTAATAACCGTAGATTTAGAGAAAGTTTTGAAATCACATGGTGAAAGCCATAAACTTTGATTTGATTTCTTGTTTAAAAACTTATACTAGGCCATTTACTTTTCAAAACACATTTTATAACAACTCTTAATTCCTACCAAACTGGGATTTTGATCAGGAATGCACTGAATCAGTAGATAAACTTCTATGCTAAAACAAAAACAAAAAACAGAAACGAAAACAAAAAAATCCTGGTAATAATTATTCATTCATTCATTTGAACACAGAAACAGGCACAATCTCTCCTTTCTTTGATCTTTTGTCTCTGCAATGTGCTTTGGTTTTAAGTACACAGGTCTTATGTATATTTATTGCTGTTTAGTGTTTTTAAGGTCATTTTGACTTTCCAGTTCAGTATTATCTGAATAGATATGCTTGTGAGATAGACACACACACACACACACACACACACACACACACGGTGTTACATAGTCTTTCTAAACTCAGTGGTTCTAATGGCTTTTTTCAGTGACTTATGATTTAAGACAACTCCTTTGTGATTTTCTTTTGTTACGGTTTGTATTTCTTATCTGCCCTGGCACAAAACAAGGTTGAACAGGGGATGAGCATGAACACATTTGCCTTGTTCTTGATCTTAGGGTGAAAGCCAATGGAAGCATTTAATCTTTCAACAGTTAAGTAAAATAGTAGACCTCAGTTTTGTATAGATGCCATTTTCAGATTAAATTCCCTGCTGTGCTCAGTTTACAGGTTTTACATTTGTTTAAATCATGAATGGTGTTGAAGTTGTCAATGTTTATCTCCAGCTAATGAGATTTTCACTTACCTGGCCAATTAGTATTTTCAGTTGCATTCATTGCTTTTCAAATGATAAGGCAGACTTCTATCCCTGAGAAAATCTAACATGGTTTATTCTTTTTATATATTGGTGAATTTTATCTAAAATCTTAAGGATTGTTGCACCAAATTTATAATGGAAATTAGTCTGTACTACTGTTCTTTTAAAATCAGTTATTAATAGGACTTATGTGGAAAAGTGTCCTCTTTTATTTTGAGTTTTGAAAGAATTGGCATTATTTCTGTCTTAAGTATTTGTTATATTTCAGTTGTGAAGTCAGTTGGGCCTAGATTGTTGTGGTGAGGTTTCCTGTTTAGATGCAGATTGTCTATTTGTGAGTGAACTTCTGTAGTCTGTCTTCTGAAGTATTTTTCCATTTCATCTCAGTTGCCAAGATAATGTAATAGAATAATACAGTACTTGGTGCTACTCCTTTGTGATCCTTTCAGTATTTGCTGTATCTGTGGGGATATCCATTTTTTTGTTCTGGTTTTTCTCTTTCTTTTCCTGATTTTTTAATTTTTTTTTTTTAATCAAGATTTTATTTATTCACTTGATAGACAGAGATCACAAGTAGGCAGAGAGAGACAGAGGAGAAAGCAGGCCGTCCACAGAGCAGAGAGCCCGATGTGGGGCTCGATCCCACTACACTGGGATCATGACCGGAGCCGAAGGCAGCGGCTTTAACCCACTGAGCCACCCAGGAGCCCCCCTGATTTTTTAAGTTTTATTTCACTTTTTTCCCCATGCATTTTGATGCTCTGTCATAAGGTATATATATACAACCAGGACTGCGATGTTCTTATTATAAAATCTCTATTCCTGACAATATTCCTTGTCCAGAATTTACCTAATTTATTGTTTTTGAATACTGTTTGCACAGTATACTGACCTATCTTCTGGATTTAAACTATCTCTATTTCTCTGTATTTATATTTGAAAGTGGGTTCTTAATAAAGATATATCTGAGTCTTGTTCGTCCAGCCTTACATTTTTATCTTATTGTCCAAATCATTTGCACTTAATGTAAATGTTGATATGTGATTAGATTTAAATCCATCACCTTGCTGTTTGTTTTCCATTTTTAACCATCTGTTATTTCTTAAACTCTTGTTTTCTTTTGGAATAATGTCAGTCTAATATTTCATTCTATCTTTATTCATTTATTAGCTGTGAATCTTTTATTATTTTTATTTTTTTACTCTAAGGTAGTGACTTTTAGCTAGAGGTTGATTTTTTCCCTCCGCCCCAAGGGTATGTTTGCCAATGTCTGGAGATATTTTTAGTTACATTTCGGTGAAGTGTTTGAGTGTACTCTACTGGCACTTGGTGAATAAAGGCTACTCATTCTGCTGAACATCCTAAAATGTACAACAATCCCATACAACAAAGATTTATCTAACTCACATTGGTGCCAAGGTTAAGGAACCCAAAAATGTATAACAGTTTATCAAATGTTACAGTAATTGTGTTATACCGTAAGACTCGAGTCAGTGTATTTTTTTTTTCTTTTTCTTTTTTTAAAGATTTTATTTGTCAGAGAGAGCGCACACAAGCAGGGGGACAGAGGGAGAAGCAGGCCTCCTGCTAAGCAGGGAGCCCCACATGTGACTCAATCTCAGGACCCTGGGATCATGACCTGAGCCAAAGGCAGATACTTCACTGACTGAGCCACTCAGGTATGCTGAGTCAGTGTATTTCTATTTTTTTCCTCCAATCATGTGTATTATTCTGCATTTTTATTCTGCATATATTATAAGCCTTCAAAAAATGTTGGTATTAATTTTGTGTCATCTATTTTAAAGAGACTAAAAACATGAAAAAATTAAAAAAAAAACCACTCACATTTGGATTCTATTTCTCTTATAGTATCATTTTACTTTATCCTGAAGTGTTGAACATTAATTTTCCCATTCTAAGCAAGGTTTTATTTTTCCTCTATTTTTAAAATCTATTTTCAGGGTACATAGGATTTAGTATTTTTCTATTAGTATTTTCATGATCTATTATTACTCTTGAATGATTGCTTGAAACTGGCTGCCACCCTTCTTGTTCCTTCATATATACTGACCTTTCTGACTGTTATTATGATTTTCCCTTTACTTATTCAGCAATTTTACGATGTGCCTTGATATAGTTTTCTTTATTATGCTTACAGGCCTTAAACTTCTTGCATCTGTGAATTCATACTTTTGATCAAGTTTAGACCATTCTCTGCCACTCTTCAAATACACATTCTCTCCATCCATGCACTTCTTCCCAGGATTCTAGTGATACATCTCTTCGACTGTTAGATTTTGTCCCTCCACTTACTGAGGCTATGCTGTTTTTTTTTTTTTGTTTTGTTTTTGTTTTTGTTTTTAAGTCTTTTTGTTTCATTTTGGATAGTTTCCATTATGTCTGAAGTTCATTGATCTTCAGTATGTAGTCTACTGTTAATCTCATCCAGTGTAAAATTCTAGATATTTTAATATTTCATCATATTAACTCTATTTATATACTAATATAACATTATATTTGTTATTTGGCATCAATCTGCCCCAAGGTTTTGTAAAGACAGCAGCCCATAGTCTAAAGCTAATATGGCCCCACTACTAAAATGCAATCATTGTACAGATTCTTCTGATGTCCTGTGTATTATGAAGTCTCTGGACTCTGATTGGTGGGAGTCCAAACACTTCCCAGCCCTATGTGAATTCCAGGAATTATTTGATGGACTGCTTGGTGTAAGTAATTCTTTCATTTAGGTGTTTAACCCCATGCATATATAGATAAATACTCTGCCAAAGACTTGAGGGGAAGGTATCTTATGTAGTTAGATTTATGGATCTTTCTCTGTGCAGCTGCCTTAACTCCAACATTCTATGCCAATTATAGCCGCCTTCGCCTCTCTGAACTTTAACATCTATCTTTCTAATTCAGTGAGATTGTTATACTCTTATTTCACACAGCCTTTGCAGGGGTTTGGAAGCAGGTTCCTGCAGTAATCTAGGACAACTGTAAGATTTACCTCATTTTTTCCTTCTCCTAGGTATCACAGTCTTGCAAGGCCTATAGTCCAATATCTGAAAAAAGGCTTTTTGTATACTTTGTCTAATTTTCCAGGTGTTTTATGGTGAGATTACAATTCTTGAATCAGTTAAGCTTTTTTGGAGCTGTTGTATGAACTTTAAAATACATAAACTAGGGGCGCCTGGGTGGCTCAGCGGGTTAAAGCCGCTGCCTTCGGCTCGGGTCATGGTCCCAGGGTCGTGGGATTGAGCCCCGCATCAGGCTCTCTGCTCTGCGGACAGCCTGCTTCCTCCTCTCTCTCTCTCTCTCTGCCTCTCTGCCTAATTGTGATCTCTGTCAGTCAAATAAATAAATAAAATCTTAAAAAAAATAAATAAAATAAAATACATAAACTAGAATGTTTCCAGAGTTTTTAAACAGCTAATGTCTATGTCTTTGGAAATTCATTAAATTTGGTTCTTGATCTTTTATTAGAATGGAATTCTCTACCATGAAATAAGGTATATATTAAATGTTTCTGCCCCTCAATCTTGTCTCCCTCCTGCTAGAATCATGCAACTTCCCCTAACACTCATAAAACACATACATATGATGCAGACCATATCCCCATTTCCAAATGATTTAAGTTACCAGCATATGACACTGTTAGTTACTCCTTGGAGAACCATATTCATTTTGCTTTCAGAACTCCATCATCTCTTCTCTTACAGGTTGCTTCTGCTCTGATTTCTCTCCTATTCCCTTTTGTTCCCGCAGAGCTCTTCCTGTTGTTCTGGGGCTTAGTATTTGGTCTTCCACTCTGTGCTTACTCTTTTGACGTTTCAGTTCATGTGTCCTCTGTAAGCCAACAACCACATAATTGTCTCCAGCTGGACTTTTTCATCTGAACTCTAAATTCACACATCTAAATACTTGAACAGTTCTACTTAAATCTCAATGAAATATCTAAATGATAACGTGTGAAACTGAACGTTTCTTCTTCCCAAACCATCCTCAATCCCTGCTGTCTAACGTGGTAGCATCAACATTCTTCGACCCACTTTTTCTGGGCTCTTCACATTTTCGACAGTTAGTAGTCAGTGTCAGGAATTACAGCGTTGTCTTCAAAATCTGCCCAGAGCCTCATTCTACCACTACCACCTGATAGTGTACAACCATTATTTCTGTACTACAGTGTATATTAAATAAGCATACAAACCTAAGTATAGATACTTGAGTAATTTTTGAATGCTTAATATAAAGCACATACTATTATAGCAATAACCCTATGCACTGGGTATTATTACATTATAATTTTATTGCAAGGGAAAGTGAAACTTTCAAATAAACTTGGGGCCAAAATGATTTTTTTGAGAAGACTTGGCTATGTTTCATGGAACAGAAAAAAATAGGAAATATAGCATGAATACATGTAGGAGTAAGGACATGAGAAACTGAGAAGAAAGATAATGTTCTTTCAAGCTTATGGAGTACGTGGATTTCTATCTTACTCTTGCTTGCCAGAACAGCTTTTATTATCACTTGACCCCTAGCTCTGGATGGACAAGCTCACCCAGGTTGAGAATATTTAAGACCCGTGTTAAACTCAGTATGATGATTGCTCAGAACCCTTAAAGTTTATTCCCAGTTGGGGATGTTCATGTTTATTCTGCCAGCTGACTTAGTTAGGTTCCTTACATAAGGCCATAGAATATGAAGATGAGCCTTTGGGGGCTGGCAAGGCCTGTAGAAGGTGGAGAGGTTTTGTAGAGACTTGAATGGATTTTTGATATAACTTTTACACAACACATTTCTTTTTTTATGATTATTTATTTATTCATTTGACAGAGAGAGAGAGAGAGACAGTGAGAGAGGGAACACAAGCAGGGGGAATAGGAGAGGGAGAGGTAGGCATCCCACCAAGCAGGGATCCTGATGTGAGGTTCAATCCCAGGTCCCTGAGATCATGACTTGAGCCAAAGGCAGACACCTAACAGCTGAGCCACCCAGATGCCTGTATGCAACATATTTCTAAGAAAAACTAAAGCTTCCAGAGTGTGAGGAGTTTGTGTAATATCATACAGCAAATACCTTCTGAACCTGTGAGTTAGGTTTATGTAACAATGGTCTTTTAATCATGTATTTGTTTTATGTGAAGTGATTCATTCTATCTTAAAAAAAAAAAAATCACTGTCCTATTCTAGTATTGGTATTCAGGTTGTTGTAGCCTCATAAAATGATTTGGGTAGTTTGCCATCTTTTATATAAATAATGGAATACTTAATTCTTCATTTTTTAAAAGATTTTATTTGAAAGAGCACAAGCAGAGGAAGAGAGAGAAGCAGGCTCCCCAGTGAGTGGGGAACCCAGTGCAGGGCTCCATCCCAGGACACTGAGATCATGAACTGAGTGAAAGGCAGACACTTGACTGAGCCACCTGGTGCCCCACATAATTCTTTCCTAAGACTTACCTATTAGCTGAATTTTCTAAAGTTTGCCATCTAACTTAATCAAATGTATGTAAAGTGTATAATATGTTGTCTATCAGTTTTACTTTAGGTAATTAGAAATGATCACCACGGTTCACTAACACAATATCGCAGTCTTGGAGCTTTCCTTAAACTCCTTTCAGAAATTGATGGGACAAGGAGATACTAAGCAAATAAGCTCACAGAATTTATAGAATTTTAACAGTGACAATATACATAAATCTGGGAAAACTGAAAGGTTTTTCTCAGAAAATATAAACTAAATGAAATGCAAAATTTGTAGCCCAATTGCTATAAAACTTTTAGAAGAATGAGATAGTTCTATACCCATATAAAGGACCTGTGTGTTGTAAAAATAAGTAATTTGTTTTTAAAATGTTTCTTAGATACAGGTATCAGAGTGTTTTTGAAGATCTCTTAAAAATATATCAGGCTTACAAAGAAAATCTATAGTATGCTAAAAGTGGCAGATGCCTTAAATGTAGTGAATGTGTGTATGTTTATGTAATGTTAATAATGTTAACAGTAGCCAATAATTATAAATATATTTTTATTTCAATCAAAAAGTGAAAGTCCGATCCTTTCTGAAAACAATACTATAATCTTACCAGATTTTCTGTTTTACCTGTTCCTCTGTGTTGTTCACTCCAGACTTGTGGTAATTTGAGTTTTGTTTAATATTTTATATATCAACAGATTATATTTTTCTACCTACTAGTTCCATTTAATCTTTCCCTCTCGTCTTTAATTTCTTGAATACATTCTAGTATATTTTAGTAGATCAGGGTAGAATTTTCCTATTGCTTCTTTGCATCTTCCTCAGATGTGTGTATATTATATTCTTATTTGAAAACTTACATACTCAAACTAATTTTCTTTTTCAAAGCAGAAATATCAATCTGGGCCATTCCGATTTTTTCGCTCGCCATTGACTACTTAATATTCCCAGATCACTCATAAGCAACTCAAGAGAGCGATTTACCTAATGGAACTTTTATCCATCTTCCCCTCACCCTCAGTGTCCCTTCATTGAGTGTCCCGATCTGAGTCTGCAACATGATTTGACAAGTCAGTCGCACCAGAAACTTGGTAGTTGTGATTGAGGGCTCATGTTCCTTTAATATCTTTTATCTAAAATATCAGTGAGCTCTATTTATGAATATGTACTGTGCATATCTGATCTGAAACCTTTGTGCTGGTCTTCATTTTGAGTCCCCAATATAATTTAGATTTGGGTGCTGGAATAGCTAACTAAATGATCTTCCTGTTTTCCTTCTTGCTCTTACACATGCTAGTCTTCATAAAATAGCCAAGGATCACCCTTAAAAACAAAATTCATCCCATGGTTGGCCTTTGTCTTCCCATTTTATTTAGAGTAAAACCAAACCAGCTTACCTTGTCCTGAGTGTCCTTCTGTGATCCTTATCTCTAGTTCCGTCCCTCAGCCTTGCTTTGACTCTCTCTTCTTTCCTTTGGTTATTTGTAAAATCACTCTTCCCTATCCCCAGGTCTTTTTACTTTCTGTTCACTCTTTCCAGAAATCTTTACCTTTGGTTCAAGACTGTCTACATTCTTCGAGTTCCAAATTTAATGTCTTTTATTTAGAGAACTTCTCTAATACCTGATGCTTTTCCAAGTTGTACTTTGTATCTTTATACCCTATTGATTTTTTTAATGGATCCATGAATCTATAGTTACTTCATTTATTTGTTGTTTCTTGGTTTTATCCACTAAAATGTTAAGACTTGACAGTCTGGAACTGCATATATTAATCTTATTGACTGTTGTGTCCACAGTGCCTATTATATAGTAAGTAATGGTATTTTGAATATATTTCCAAATAGGTATCTTCTAGCTAAATGATGATACAGTATTACCTGTGAGTTCTGGGCAGTTTCAAGTAGTGCTTTCAGGAGAAACATCATGAAGAATAGAACAAGTTGTAACTGATCACAGAAAATTAAGGTTAGAAACTCATTCCAACTTTTTCATGTTAAATAATTGCCCAAGCATATTTGACTAGTTTCCATCTGTCTTGAAAAAAAAAAAAAAAGGTGCTGTCTGTACTATCTGTACCCAAAGTTGCAATTATAAGAGCAATGTGAATCTGTACTAAGTGATTTGCTGTTTTTTCTGTCCTCTTAAAGATTGGAACTTCATGGTTCAAAATCAGGTTGAGAAACTCTTATAAATAATTCTGATTAACATGGATTGGTTTGCATGATTATTCTCAGAAACCATCACTGTGCCCATGAGGGTAAAGTTAAAATAATTCAGTCCCCTCTAGAGCCATATGTTTGGATTAGGGAAGGAACAGTCACCTAAAAGGAGGATGTAGATTCTAAGACATAAAGGGGGAAGAAAATCATTGGTTAGGGAAAAAAATAAATCAAAGGGTTTTATGTTACCCCTTCCATGTGTTGAGGCTATTCATGGAATAGGTAATCTATCCAAACAGCAACAGTGTATGACTGAACAAAGCATTTGCCAAA
This sequence comes from Taxidea taxus jeffersonii, assembly GCA_003697995.1. NCBI lineage: Eukaryota > Metazoa > Chordata > Mammalia > Carnivora > Mustelidae > Taxidea > Taxidea taxus. The sequence goes on from RCUC01151424.1 coordinate 19,465, forward strand.
GTCTCTTGCAACATTTTCAGAAACATGGAGGATGGGCCAGAAATGATTAAGTGTATTCATAGCTGTCAGAGCCCTAATTAAAAAAATGTTGATTAATAAAGATTCTTAGTGAAGTATGATTGGGTTTTGTCCTTGGATCTTAAGTGCTAAGTGTTTTTACTGGTGACTAGAATGACTAAATACATGTGCAAGTGAGTTTAGAGCTTTTAAGGGATAGTTAATCTCACAGACAAGTATGTTGAAGCTTCTCTCTATTTGAAGTTCAGCTCGCAATCTTTAGAATATTGTTTTACCTCTTTAATTTACCTTAATAGATATTTTATAAGTTTAGGTTCTTAAACAGGCCTTCTTGGACTTACCCATGCAAAATTACTTGCAGTCATGTCCTGTTCCATCACTCTACATGGGTGTCTTTTCTCGGCTCACTAACCCTCTTTTCATCTAGTGGACTACATTGTTTCTCAGTACAGTTAACCCTTGAACAACATGGGTGTGAACTGTGTGGGTCTAATTATTTGTGGGTTTTTTTCAGTAAGAACAGCATATGTGTTTTATTATTTTTAACACTATTTTCTCTAGCTTTATTGTAAGAATACAGTATATAATACTCAAAATGTGTTAATTGAATCAATGGTAAGGCTTCTGGTCAATGGTGGGGTATTAGTAGTTAAGTTTTTGGGAACCAGAAGTTTGACATACATTTCTACTGCATGGAGCCCCAAATCCCATGTTCAAGGTACTTTTATAAGAATCCAGATGAATGTAGTTATATAACTCTTCATTGTTTTTCTATATCATCCTGAGTAAAAATGTAACAGAACACATCTTGACAAAGTATTTTTTGGTTTACTTTTATTTTTTTATTTTTTTCCACAAATCTGAAAGCCACTGAGAAGGGCCTGAAATAGGTAATGAGTGCCTCTGTTTCTCATAAAGCACAGTGTCTAACAATGAATAATAAAAAAAAAATAGTAAATGTTAGTTTAATAAATGGAAGTAGGGAGAATGAAACCTAACATGATCTTGCAAATGTAGAAGGTAAGTTGTAAGAGATGTAAGATGTTCTAGGTTTTGATAGAGGGAAAACTTGCAGTTAAGGTGATAATTGATACAGACAAGGTGGTAATTGATAATTGGTACAGATAATTGATAAGGTGATAGTTGATACAAATCAATTGATCCATTTAATAATTGATATGTGGAGAAAATGTAAGTTTTAGTTTATAATCAATATGAAATAATAACATGATGTTTCTTAATAAATAGCTGTTAGTAAACAATGTGTGCTTTGACCAAAAACAGTAACATAACTTTTCTGTGCTTATTCATTTGCTCAATAGATTGTGACTGTATTGGGGAATGATTACCTCATGCCCTGGGGATATAAGCTGGACCAGACAGTCCATGTTCTCAAAGCTCTTAAACGAATATTGTCAATTACCTTTTAGTTTTAAGTGCTAGAATAGTGAAAATGACAAGATAGTGTGGGAGTACAGAGACACATCTGCGTCCTTTAAAGCTCTCAGAGGAACTACAGTTCCAGGAAGGAGGAGTAGCTTGTGTGGAGTCTTGGAGGAGAGCATAATCCATTCAACATAGGTGTACCCTCTGACCACAATGGAGATGATGCAATCAGCAACTGAAATAGATGCTCTGTTTTGTAAAGCACATGGTCTTACTCTGTTGCAGTGAAACATTAGGAAACTGGGTCTCACTTTTGCAATATTTTATTACTTTCCAGTGGTACCAAATTTAAAGTAAGATTGTATCATGAATGTTTTCTTCCTTCACACTATGAAAAGAGCTGTTTTGGATTGCCTCAGACATGCATTGCAACCATTAACTCCTATCTAGACAGAAGTTTTATGGAGGTGATGTACCTCTGATTTTGTATTAAACCCACTTTCTCTCCCTTCCTTCCTTTAACTGCCTTCATTTTACCAGCACAGTGATTTTTTTTTTTCATTTTTCATGGGAATTCTTTTTTACCAAGAACATGATTTCCAGTGAACCACATTCCTGCCAGTTTCTACTATTTCACCTGTTGTCCTTACTAATGGGAAACGTTTTGGTCCTTTTCCCAGTAACATCTTTGAGTAGCTTCATTTCATATGGCTCTTGTCCTCACACAAGAAACTTAAAATATTACTACAGAGGCAGAGTTAAATCTTAGGTGGTTCCTACCCCAACTGGTAGACTTGTATTTAACTATTTTAATTAAAGATCTATAAGTATTTAGGACTTAAAATCATTTACAGAGATAGACCTGTTTAAGTCCAAGGACTTTAAAATCTTCGGTCATCATATGGTCAAATCACTTTTAAAAACAGCCAAAGGCATAATTATTCCAAATAAACCATGTGCTTTAACTGATATTGCTATATAGATGTAGATATAGATATAGATATCACCCAATTTGCAATTTGTTTCTAGAGGGAGGATTGTGAGGGCTAAAACCCAGTGGTGGAATGAGTAACCAGCACAATTTTTCTGATGATGCAAGGGAACCAGAGGTAAACCAGAAATCTTTAAATATATGTGACTAACCAGTACATAGATAAGTAAATTTTGTATAACAGGAAGTGTGAATATGAGCTAATGTATATTCAAAGATAGGCAAGGATAATAATCATGAGTTCTAAAGACTTGGAAAGAACAACCAGAGTCCTTATTCTAGAAAATGGAAGTTTTCAAGGATGTGTGAAAGCCCTGTCACACTCAAAATTGTCTCATGTGGAAGAAGCAATCGGTTTTTTGTTTGTTTGTTTTAATTAGCACCTAATGTATTATTTGTTTCAGGGGCACAGAAACAATAGATTTTAACCATGGGTTTAATTGTTGCTTTAGAATGGGGATTTGGGGAGGCTGCAAGTTTAAGTAAGGTGGAGAGATAATTTGCATCCTTAAAGGGGTTTCTCCATAACAATGAGGAAGGTCATATTTCTTCCACAAATAGAGGATCTTGCTAGGGCTAGCACCTAGGTGGCTCAGTCTGTTGAGCTTCTGACTCTCAGCTTCAGATCAGGTCTTGATCCAGGGGTCTTGGGATAGAGCCCCAGTGGGCTCTATGCTTAGCAGGAAGAGTGCTTGTCTCTTTTCCCTCCACCACCACCCCCTTTCTCCCTCTCTCCCAAATAAATAAATAAAAATCCTTTAAAAAAAAAATAGGACCTTGCTATCATGCAGCATTTAAGTGTTAAATCTTGTGGGAATTTTACTACTAGTCCTCTAAACTCCCAATTCTCTGCATTTTCATGAATAATTCTAGTATATGCCTTAAAGACAAAAATTGATAAAAATACATTTTAGTTAGCCACACAGACCTTCTTCGATTAAAGCTTGGTTTTGTCACTGTCCAGAATGGATTATTGAAAATTATATGCCCTAAATTATTTCCACTTGCTCTTTAACCTTTAACCTTCCATCTATAAGCCTTTTAATGCCTTGAATCTAATCTCTAACATAACATCACTGTCTGAGTGTAAGCTCTGGAGAATCCTGGCTCATTCCACCTATTAGCTGAAAGATCTTGGAAAAGTAATATAATATCACCCCAGTTTCTTAATCTACAAAATTGAGAAAATAGGGTTATAATCCAGAATTACTATGAAAATTAGTAAGATATATTTGCATGCAAAGGGCTTATCATGCTTGAAAGACAGTTTTGTGAAACTGTAACTATTCCAGAGTATTTTAGCACCTTATTAAATTAAATTTAGCATCAAATTAAATAATTTGATAAACTAGTATGTTAGACCTGCTAATGTTACCAGGTGACATATGTATGATATGTATTTTTCAAGTAAAACAGTACCCTCTAATTTACAATAACAAGATCATTTTTAAGTATTTTTAGAAATGTCAAAAATTATAAATACCACAGATGTGCAGTTTTGGAGAGGGCAAGCTTCAAGAGAAGCTTCAAGAGAAGAAATACTTGTGAGTTTGGACCATGCTTATATAAATAATACATTTAGTTGATTTAGCTTACAGTCTAAAATCAATTTTGAAATCATTCCAGTTGATTCATTCTGTTAGTTACACTAATATTTTTTGACATAACAATTTCAGGTATGCAGCTTACTTTTTGTAAAAATTGCAGACTGCACCACAGTCTCGTTAACATCACTATAACGAGTTAAATATTGTCATCAGAACTTTTAAGACTTACTCTTTAGCAACTTATAAATATGCAATACAGTTTTTTTTGTTTTTTTTTTGTTTTTTTTTTTTTAAAGATTTTATTTATTTGACAGACAGAGATCACAAGTAGGCAGAGAGGCAGGCAGAGAGAGAGGGAGAAGCAGGCTCCCTGCTGAGCAGAGAGCCCGATGTGGGGCTCGATCCCAGGACCCTGGGATCATGACCTGAGCCGAAGTCAGAGGCTTAATCCACTGAGCCACCCAGGCACCCTGCAATACAGTTTTAACTGTAGTCACCGTGCTGTATGTGACATCTCCATAACTTATAACTGGAAGTTTGTTCCCTTTTACCCATTTCCCCCACTTTCTCCCTCCCATGTCTGGCAGCCTCCAATCTGTTTCCCATGAGCTTCTTTTTTTTTTTTTTTTATCCATTCCCCATATAAGTGAGATCAGATGGCATTTGTCCTTCTTGTTTATTTCACTTAGCATAATACCTATGAGTTACATCTATATTGTTGCACATGCCAATATTTCATTTTTTATGGCTCAGTAATACTCTGATGTCTGTATGCCACATTTTCTTTATCCATTACCATTGATGAACACTTAGGTTGCTTCCATATCTTGGCTATTATAAGTAATGCCGTGATGAGCATGGGGTGCATAGATCTTTTCGAGTCACTGTTTTAATTTCCTTTGAATAAATATCCACAAGTAGAATTGCTAGTTCTAGTAACTTTTTAAGGAACCTTCATACTGTTTTCCATAGTGGCTTTTCCAATTTACATTCTCACAAACAGTATACAAGTGTTCTTTTCGCTAAATCTTTGCCAGCACTTGTCTTTTTGATAAAAGCCATTCTAATAGGTATGACAGGATTTCTCATTGTGATGTACATTTCCCTGATTAGTCACATAGAACATTTTTTCGTGTGCGTTTGGCCATCAGTATATTTTTGGAAAAACTTCTGTTTAGATCTCCTGCCCATCTTCTAATTTCTTTGTTTGTTTGTTTTTTGTTTGTTTTGTTTTTAGCTATTGAACTATACTACTTTATATGATTTACAAATATTTCATTCAGTTGGTTGCCTTTTCATTTTGGTGATTTTCTTTGCTGCACAGAAGCTTTGCAGTTCAATGTAGTCATGCTTAATTTTTGCTTTTTGGTCCTTGATTTTGGAATCCTATCCAAAAAATTATCACCAAGACTGATAGCAAGGTGTTTATTGCCTGATCCCCTTTCCCCCCCGCAAAGTTTTAGGGTTTCAAGTTTTACATTTGACTATTATCCATTTTTTATTTTTTAATTTTTATTTTTTTAAAAGATTTTCTTTACTTATTCGACAGACAGAGATCACAAGTAGGCAGAGAGGCAGGCAGAGAGAGAGGAGGGGAAGCAGGCTCCCAGCTGAGCAGAGAGCCCGATGCGGGGCTCGATCCCAGGACCTGAGATCATGACCTGAGTTGAAGGCAGAGGTTTAACCCACTGAGCTACCCCGGTGCCCCTATGATCCATTTTTTAAAATTTGATCCATTTTGAGTAAATTTTTCTGTATGGTATAAGATAATGGTCAAATTTCATTCTTCATGTGCCTGTTCAGTTATCCTGACACAATTTGTTGAAGAAACTTCTTTTCCCATTTATATTCGTGGCTTTTCTGTCATAAATTGGCTATATATTCAGGGGTATACTTCTAGGCTTTCTATTCTGTTTCACTGATCTGTCTGCTTTGATGTCAGTGCTGTTCTGTTTTGGTTTTTATAGATTTGTATGGTTTGAAATCAGAGTGTGATGTCTTGAGCTTTAAGATTTCTTTAGCTGTTCAGGACCTTTTGTGGGTCCATACACAATTTTGGACAGGTGGTTCTGTTTCTGTGAAAAATGCCTTTGGAATTCTCAAAGAGATTACATTGAATCATGGACTGCTTTGGAAGTATGGACATGGCAGCACTATTTTTCCAATCTGTGAACATGGAATATCTACTTATTTGTGTCATCTTCAATTTCTTTCATTAATGTCTTCATTTTCAGGAGACAGGTCTTTCACCTCCTTGCTTAAATTCATGCCTAAGGTTTTTGTTTTTTGTTTTTTTTGATGCAATTGTAAATGGGGTTGATTTACTGTAATTCACTAGTGTCTAGAAACAACAAATTTTTGTGTATTGTGTATCTAGCAACCTTAGTGGATTTGATTATTCTACCATTTTGTTTTGTTTTGTTTTTATTTGTTTGTTTTTTTGCTTTCAGGCTTTCTGTATATAGTATGTCATCTGAAAACAGTAAGTTATTTCCAATTTGGATTCCTGTTTTTTTTTTTCTTGCCCAATTGTTCTAGCTAAAGCTTCCAATACTATGTTCAATAAAAGTAGTGTGAGTGGTCATCCTTGTCTTGTTCCTGACTTTAGAGGAAACCTTATACTTTTCACCATTAAGTATAATTTTTGTTGTGGGTTTTTCATTTAACTATTATGTGGAGTTATATTTTCTTTGTACTTACTTTAAGATTTCTTATCATAAATGAGTGTCTCTTTAACTTGAAGCATTTTTCTGTCCAAATGTTGATGAATGAATGATTAAACTTGAACTAGTATCAAAACAAAATTTGCACTGGCAAAACTAAATATGTAAGGAAGAAGCACTATGAACTCAATTCCATTGAAATGCACAGAGAACTAAGGGGGGGGCAAACTTTGTGCAATGGCAGTATCATAGCCAATGAGGTTTATCAGAAGCATGATTGTTGCTAATTGAGAACTAAGAGTGGAGTAGGGTTATAGGAATATTAGGCCATTTGTGTTTGCTAATTGGCCTTGCCTACAGAAAAGGTAAACTTTTATCTTCCTAACAGGAGCCACTTTTACAACACGGAAAAGGTGCCAATCTATTTTAGGCTCCTACCTTCCTATAGAAATTGGGTATATAAAGGTGCCATATTGATCATTACAAAGAGATGTCTCCCAGGTCTATGAAAAAGATAGTCCCGGGTTGTAAAAGTGATTAAATGATTTAAAAAAAAGTGCTTATCAAAGTGGGCAGAGAGAGAACTTAGAAATTTCCTAAAGTGCATGCTCTAAGAAATGGAGGTGAGGGACCTCTTTGATTAGGCCATCTGGATTCTGTAAGTGCCAGGGTGAGAGGGAAGTAAGTGGCTCCTAGACACAAACTTTAGTCCAGCTGACAGAAACACTGTCTTGGTGACTACAATAATCTTGAAATTGCAGAGAGGGGAGGTGGAGAGGGAAAAATCTGGTTTTAACTGTGTGCAGTGACAAGCTCTTCCAGCACATAGTTGTTATTGACACTTAGGCTGCATCATGACTTTATTGCTCTATTGTTAATCATGTTGTATTTCTGAATGGTACCAAGAAACATGTCATAATTTGTGTCAAGATGATATACTGAACACATCTGAATTCTCCTCTTACTCCTCTCATTGGCAACTCTGTAATATAAAAGACATATTGGAACATATTTGTTAAATCAATCCCCCTCCTACTCCCCCAAACTCCCAAACTTACAGTAGAGCACTATAATATAAGAAAGTACAAATTATGGATATACAAGGTTTATTAAAATCAGGAGCCAAATGGTTCTAGATTAAAGAAGTAAGATTAGAAACTACCAACACACACACACACACACACACACACCACACACACAAGAAACTACCAACACAAAATGTACAGGTGAGGGTTTTTATCAAAGCAGCTAGAGTTCAAGGTCTCCATGTTCAGAGTAAAAATATGAGTGAGAATAAGACTAGGGTGGGGGGCAAATGATTAATGAAGAGGATAATGGAGGACCCCATTGTGTTTCATGCTATCTGGCGTTGGCAGATTTACCTTCAGCATTAATATAAAAAACAGTGAGAAGCAATATTTGACTCCATGTTAGCATTTTTTTTTGTTGGTATTTTTTGTTGGTATTATATTATAGAAGGAAAGGTAAATGAAGTGAACTTCCAGGAAAGACAGGAATGACAAAGGCAAACAGTTTAGTCCCCTTCATTACACTATAGCCACGTGTTTAATTATCTAACTCACCAGAAAAGCTACTGTTCTAGAGAACTAGCACTCACGGAGAGATGAAGAGGCATAAACAATATGAAAACAAGCAAACAACCAAGAATTACTACATATTTTCCAAGTCAAAAGGGGTACTCTTTTCAACAAAAAGAATTATTACCTGTAATTGGAATTAAAGTGGTGAACATAAAATTAAGTATGTCATATCAAATATTGCTAAAAAATTTTTAGGGATAGGAAGCCAGAGAAAGATCATAAGTGAAAGGGATAATTAAAGATATTTGAAATGTAAAGTGCACTGTTTTAAAAAAAAAATATGAGTGTCTTAATGTTTTTAGCTGATGAGCAAATTAATGAACTAGAGGATTCTTTCTGATCCCACAGTACAGGAGGCAGACAAAAAGATGTACTGAATTGGACAAATGTGTGTAGAGAGGATATTTTTTAGAAGTTATGTCTTTTTAAAGAAATTCAGAAGGAGGAAGAAGGAATGAAGTACAGGAGATAAATAATAAAGGGGGAAAGCCATTGCTGAAGAAAGTCCTAAATCTTCATGTGATAATTCCGAAGAGAATTTGAGAATAAATGAAAAAATGAAATCTAGACAGAATGTGATAACCTTTCACAGAAAAAGAGAAAGAGAAAATCCTCAAAACTTGCAGGAGAAAGTGCAAAAATAACTCCAAAAAAGCAAAATGAAACCACATTTCTCATGTTTAACACAGGTTGAGAGATAGTTGGAAAGATAACTTGGAAAATTAACCTTCAACATTAATTGAAAATTTGTGAGCCAGTCGTATTTAATACTATGAAATTTAAGAAGGAGAATGGGTAAACAAAAGAAAAGTGGTTCATTACTAAGCTCTGATGAAATCAAACATCTGACATTATGGAGTCTGCAAGGAAGACTGACATGAAATGAGTGTAATAAAAAAAAATCAGGAAAGAATTTCTTCAATTCTTACATCATGTTGAGAAATTGAGAAAGATATATAGATAAGTGTGTTGATTGCAAACCATTGAGTTTTGGTGATCTTGGTTTTAAAAAATATCACTGAAATAGTGGGAACGTAATACAAATTTATGTAGGTTAAAAGCTCCTGAGGTGAAATGGAAAAATCTTAGAGTTCTTTGGAAAAAATTAATGTAGAGATCGAATACAGTGTGAATTTCTGAAAGAAATAGGCGCTTGAAGAAAAAGTTAGGTCATGATTATATACTTATGGAATTGTGTAAAAAAGGATGAGTGAGGTATTCAAATCTTTGTAAAAGATTTATAGGAATTTACTTTGTTTTGAGAAGGAAGAGTATTCATTGTCAGAGGTGGTAATGAAATAGATCCAATAATAGGTTTATTGACAGATTAATGGGCAGAAAGTAAATGTTCTACTCTGAATTCTGTTTTCTTAATGATAAATTAGCGTAAATCATCTAAAAAGTGCATCTGCGAGATTTAAGGAGTACAAAGATGATTTTTTAAATAGCCCATGTGAGGATAGAAAAGTGAATCTATCAATGTTAAGTAGCTAGAGGGGTATGATCATCACACATTTAAAGTGAAAGTGTGTGAATATCTCCACCATCCTTTAGTTGTTTGGGTATATATATGAAAATCATATATATAAAAGCCTTAGACTTTTACTTTGATGAATGGAGTAGACAGTCTTCCTAACAAGTCTAAGGAGAACCTGTAGATCACTGGTTGACTAATAATGAGGTGTAGTCACAATAGATTGTTGTACAACAACAACTGTACAATTGTACAACAATCTTCTAAAAATGACATTTTGGCACAATATGATCTCAGAATTGCTTTAGTAGGAAAACTTGAGTAAGCTGCTTGTTGAGTTAAAAAGATTTGATCAATATAATATGATTGAGACAAGAAAAGTGTCCATGTTAAGGAACAAGATTTCAACTGAGTAAATTTGGAGATCTAATTGGCATTCAGCTTTTCATGAATCAGGCAGCTGTCCCTTCTGGTAAATCGACAGGCACTCTGAGGTTTTGTACAAAATGGAAAGTTATTATAGGCAGGACGGAAGTATGGGGTAAAGAAGTTATTAGCAAAAGAAATGATTTTTTTTTTTTCAGGTCTGGTCATCTTTTTAAGGAAAGGGAAAGGCAAGGGTCATATTATGCAGGTTGCCTTATTTTATTCAGAATACCGGACTCTGGTACTGATCAGGAGATTTCAGATGGACTTTTAAAGTTACTATTTCTGTCAGAGATTGAATTGCAGTTAAGTCTTGGTTTACTTTCCTGGGGCAAATGGCTCCATTTTGGGTTTGTTTCTTTTTCAACAGCTGTGACTATTTCTTCCTCTGATTACTAAAATGTAGCCAGACTTTATCTTCCATTTCTTAATTCAGGAGCTTTTTCAAGGTAAAAAGCAAAAGCAGTCTGTCTTAGTTCATTTAGGCTGCTATAACTAAATACACAGAGTAGTTTATAAACAAACTTGGAAGTTCTGGATCAGGGTACCATCATAGCCAGGTGAGGGTTTTCTTCAGGATGGTAGACTTTTCCATGTATCCTCATATGGTGAGAGGGACAAGGGAGCTCTCTTGGGCCTTTTATAAGGGCATCAATCTCATTCTTGACAGTGGAGCCATTATGACCTAGTCACCTCCCAAAGATCCCACCTCTGAAAACCATCACAGTGGGCATTAGGACTTCAACATAGGAATCTGGGAGGGACACAAATATTGTGAACAGAGCACAGCCTAATGTTAATTTCTTTCCCTGTATTTTCTAAAATTGCAAACAATGAGATAGATGATGATGGGGTCCCTAAATTGGATGAGAGAAGGTAGCAAGGGGAGGATAAGCCCTTTTGGAGACAAGGAAAATGAATATGTTGAGTGACAATGTTGAGTTTGGTATATGCCCTGAAAAATGGGGAGGGTTAAGAAAACCTACTATCCCTGTTTTCCAAGAAATGGTTTACTGTACAGAACTACCTTCCCCATATGATTTAAATAAGATTCATGACCTGAACCAGCCAACCCCATCTGAGAATACGTTGGCCTCACCGCAAAACATTCTCTGGTCACTGGACCATACTTCCATTCCACGTCTCCACATTCAGTTCTTTGTAGCTTCGTTTACTCTTTGTAAAACAGAATCCCAATTTTGCCAGATATTTGAGAATTGGCAGATCTTATGGTGATAGCATTCTCCCTCTTGCAGCAGTCCTTTTCTTCCCTGGAAAGTCCTTTTTGAATAAAGTCCCTCCTTACTAAATCTGGAGTGGGTTTTCTGTGTTGTTGTTTGTTTGTTTGTTTGTTTTACTAAATTACAGATGCTGTGGTACAATTAAGGAGAAAGCATTAATAGAGCACTGTTTCCACAGTTCCCACAATCATAGCTTCAAACAAAAGTAGACCTGAAGGGACTTTATAGACTAACATGTGCTATCATTAGGTAAACTAAACTATGCAGACTGAGGATCTGAGGATGGGTTGTGATTGATATTTCTATAATCTCGGCACAGTGGGAAATTCAGAGTTGGAATATCTGTGGCTTTTCAGGTGAAGACTTCATCAAACTACTCAATTCGTAGTGTGTAATCATCAGCATATACAGGGTTTTCTCATTTGTTTCCTCTTTATTCCCATATGAATATCCCCTAAATGTAACCATATTAGCATGTCTTGATACAGGTTTGTATGGGTCGGTTTGTTTTTAAATTACATTAACTTCCTTGACAGATTCGATTTCAATCTCATTCTAATTCTTTTTTTTATACACTTTTTAAACCCTATTAGCTTTTCTGTATATCCATTTAATCCACAGCTTATAAATGCTACATTGTATTCTTATGAATCAACTGCATTTCATTTAGCTCTTTCTCCAGACCTGGCACAGAAATTGCCTTCCTCCAGCTCTATATTAAATGCAGTGTTAAAGCAAACATACCTATAGGTAACTTTGTGTCCATGTTAGTGGAAAAATTCTCTGGTACCTAAGAGCAAGAACAGAATGACTGCTTAATTGGACAACTCTATTTTAGTTGTTTGCTAAATGACTCTGACTAACTTGCAAAATAGCTGAAAAATTTTTTTATTGCCTCAAGTACATAGGAGAGTCTTATAGAATCCTTTCTAATCCATGGTATCATATCATTTTATCATTACATAGGATTTGTGCTTTTAGGATTGCTGATGACTTTAACTATCTTTTTATTGTACCTATTAGTGTTGGGGAGGAAAGATTTTTCTTCACAAATCAAGATTATTATAGCTGGTCTAAGTTAAATTGATATGATACAGATGAACAGGAGAATAAACAAGCTTAATTATATACAGACATTCAGTAATTTGAGACCCAAACCCAAGGAATACATCTTTTATACATCTTAGACAATCTGAGGAATTGATCAGGCAAATAACTTATGGTTGGGTGCTTTAGTAAGGAATTTTAAACTAAATTTGGACTGAGGTTGTAAATTAGTAAAAGTAACAAGGTTTATTTATATAGCCTTTTCTAGCCTGGAATTGCTGGTCTCTGCTATAAGAATGTCTCTCTACCTCCTGGTGCATGGAGGATATCTTTCACATAAGAGATTTCCTGCTTCAAGGGGGACAAAGGAGGGTCAGAGTGTCCTTAAACTGGGTGTTTAAGTAACTTTAATAACAAAATAATATGCCATTGTTGCACATTTTGGAGAGCTCTGCCCAGGACCTTTGTTAGCTAATGTAATTTTTTTTTTTTTCCTGAAAACATTTTTTCATTCTGGTTCTCCTATTTTTTTTCTTTGTAGATGTCTTTTGTATACCCTAAATGTCAATATCTTGTCTTTGAAGTGTGGCAAATAGATTGATTTATGATATGGTCTAATCATCTTTTGTTTAATGTAAGTCCTGAATTTTGAGATCAAATTTAATAAAACCCCACATCTTTTATACATTTTAGGAGAAGTTTCTCTGTAAAGATGTCTTTCAATTTTGCATGTTAGGTTACAATTATGTTCTTCTGTATTGTCTTTAATTTATTTCAGGGTCACTTTTATATGTAGCAGAAAGTAGGATGCTTATTCTCGGCCATGTAGTAAGCTGTTTTTTCCAAGATCTAATTTACATTTATCATTTTTATAAGTTGCCATTTATGTATTCTTTTAGCTCTCTGTTTTGTTACAGGAGCTTACCTTTTCTAAACCAAGGCATTTATTTTTTTCAAGCTGTGGGTTTAGAATGTCACAGTATTTGATGGGTTCACATCTCCTGTCCTTGCTGCCTTTTTGAAAATTCATACAACTTTTCTTTGGTTTTGGAATGATTTCTAAAATCTCTGCAGTAAAGTAGGATTCTAAATGGTAATGTGGCTTAATTTACAAATTATTTGAGAGTTGACAAAAGAACATAGTAAATTGGAACCAGTATTTTAGAGTTTTCCTTTTATTCAGATCTACTTTTAGATTATAATAGAGTATTAAAAATTGTCCCCTTCAATTTCTGCTACATTCTTTTTTCCTAGGAAAACATTTGCAGAATAGATTATTATACTATGTCTCTAAAATGCAAACCTTTCTATACCACTGCTCATAGATTGTTTTCATCATTTATTAATCTTATTTAAAATTTTAAAAATTAAAAAATCCTTATGGTTTCTTTCATGTTATAAAATAATAGTGCTCCTTAGAGTAAATTTAGAATCAGAGAAATAAAAGAACAAGTTGTACCCCCAGAAAACCATCTATAATATATGAATATTCTTTGTTTTTTTTTTCTATTTATATTTTCCAGTGATTAAGCAGGTATATTTCCTTTTATTCCTTTCAAATTCCATGAGTCAAAAAATTTTCAAATAACCTTAAATTTTAAGCTTTCTCTTATATCTGAACTATAAAAAATATTTTAAACATTTATTTTTTATTTTTTAAATTTATTTATTTTTTAAGATTTTATTTATTTATTTGACAGAGAGAGATCACACGTAGGCAGAGAGGCAGGCAGAGAGAAAGGGGGAAGCAGGCTCCCTGCTGAGCAGAGAGCCCGATGTGGGGCTCGATCCCAGGACCCTGGGATCATGACCTGAGCTGAAGGCAGAGGCTTTAACCCACTGAGCCACCCAGGCGCCCCTAAACATTTATTTTTTAGAGAGTGCCTGCTAGCATGGGAGGAGGGGCTGAGGGAAAGGGATAGAATCCTTAAGCAGACTCCCTGCTGAGCATGGAGCCCAATGGCAGGGCTTGATCCCAGGACCCTAAGATCATGACCTCATTGGAAATCAAGAGTTAGATGCTTAACGAACTGATCCACCCAGGTGGCCCCAAAAATATTTGTTTAATTTCTCAAATGAAGAGATACATGAATTTATATAGTCTAATGAAATAAACAATTCTCAGGAACAAAAGCAACAATATTATGTTGAAAGGAAATAATTAACATAAATGTACAAAGTCACCTGAGGCCAAATTTATTGTTTTTTGGAGATTGTCAAAAAGCTTATTTTTCTTTATATCCCAAAAGTACTGAGTTCAAAGCAGTGTGAATCCTCTCAAATGGATAAGAGATTATCTGATTATGTTATTTGCAGTAGATCAAATAGCTTAAAGGCAGTTTATTTTTATGATCTTAGTAAGGAAATTATATTTACTCAAGAATATATAACAAGATTCATAAGAGAATTACAAAATATTTTGTCACAAAAATCACTTAATTTAAAACTCAGTGTTCAAAATGTAAATTAATTTTCTGTTAATGTGCTAGAAACTTTATGGAGTACTAGATTTTGCCATTTTTATTTGTTATTAGTTTTTAATGCATAAAAATACACATTGATATTAAATCTTATATCCTGCCAATAACCTGAAGGGAGTTGTAAATTAAATAGGAACCTTTTAGGTTTGACACACTTTGTGACACTAACTTGTGATTCTAAGAAATCAATAATGGCAAATTAACAATTTTCATTAATTATAATTTTAGTCTAGGAGAATTAATAAAGTCTTAAAGTATTTTCTTCTTCTCTAGCTCATTTCCCCATTTCCAAGCCACAGAAAAGAAAATCTACAGGAGAAAATGTGACTCATAGGAATTTTACGTATTTAGTAATTATGTATATAATAAACATTTTATCATTTAAGTTACTTATCTAAGATCTAGCATGTCATGAGTTAAATTTCTTCTCCAACCCCCCCATTTTTTCATATGTTGAAGTGTTAATTCCTAGTACATCATAATGAGATCTTTATTTAAAAATAAGGTCATTGTAGATCACATTAGGTTAAAATGAGGTCTTTCTGGAGTCCAGTGGGGCCCTAATACAGTCTGACTGGTGTTTTTGTAAAATGAAGACATTTGGATAAACACAGGGAGGACACCAGGTGAAGACTGGAGTTAAAGTGCCATAAACCAAGGTATTACCAGTAGCTGGGGTGAGGAGGGGTGGACCATAACTGATCCTTCTTTAGTGCCTTCATGAGGAAGGATGGCCCTGCTGACATCTTGATTTTGAACTTCGTATCTCCAGAACTGAGACAATAAACTTCTATTTAAGCCACCCAGTCTTTAGGACTTTGTTGCCTGAGCTTTCGCAAACTATTACAGATTTTGGTACTACACCCTGGAAGTACTACCCCAACAGTTAACCTGAAAGTGTGGAAGTAGTTTTGGAATTGAATAATTGGTAGAGCCTGGAAGAGTTTTGAGGCTCATGACAGAAAACTGAGATTGTCTTGGATTGTTGCTAGAAATATGAATGTCAGAGGTGCACAATTAGTGAGTTCTCAGATGATAAACACGTTACTGGAAACTGGAAGAAAAGTGGTATTTGTTATAAAGTGGCAGAGAACTTGAGTGAATTTTGTTCTTCTGTGGAAAATAGAACTTTTAAAAGTGATGAACCAGTTTCTCCCTGCTTACAGTAAAATATGATAGAAAAGAAATAGATTAAAGAATTGTAAAGCGAAAAAGAACCAGAAATTAAAGACTTAGACAATTCTCAGCCCATCCATATTGCAAAAACACAAGAAAGCATTCGCGGGAGAGAACACTGAGGGTGTAACTGGACAACTATATGCTTAAAGAGATTAAGCATTTTATCATTTTATGTGTGGATGCAATCGAACGTATCAGCAAAAACACTGCCCATTTGGAAGAAAGAGATCAGTGAAAGGTTGAAATAAAGGAAGGCTGTTGGGCTTCTGGGATTTTAAAGCCATAAAATGGGTGCAGAAACTATATGCATCTGAATGTGTTGTTTCTTGTGAAAAGGGAAGAATGGCCCCAGGGGTAGGTTGGGGACTGGCTCTTCTTTGTTTACCAAAGGCAGGGCTTCCTTACTGATCAGGGCTGGTAGAACAGAAAACTAATGCACTGTTAACAATGAATGAAATCTCCATGTCTTATCCTTTTTAAGAAACCCCATATACAAGGGACTTATTATTTAAAATACCCAGTGCTATTGTATAAGATGTAAGTTAAGAGGAAACATTTTTGTCTCTATTATGAGACTATTTCCTCTGTCAGCAGATGGAAAATGTCTTTTTAAAAGCCCAGTGCTAGAATTCTATTAGAGAACGCTAGGAGAAAAAAGTGAATCTTGATGCCTCAAATTTAGAAAAGCAAAAAAAGTGTATGAACAAATGCAGTGTAGAGCTAGAAATGTTTTCTATCAGTATTCTCTAAAGTTGGGTTAAAAAATGAAGATTTTAAGCATCCAGTGGACCTATTTAGGAGCAGAACATTTCTGCTGAAGACTCAGAAATGTTTCCCTTAGGAAACCTCTGGTTTTCAAAGTGGTATGTCTTGAGGTATATGTGTAAGAAATACATACTATAAATCAAAATGCCACAGAACTTTCAAACTAAATCCAAAAAAAAAAACCCTTTCATTTTAATGAGCCAATTAAAGCTAATTCAGTCCAAAGTAGAAATCCAGAATACATGGCCCAGGTGACCACTCAAATGTAAAAATTAATATATAAAATGTCTGACACCATTGAATGTCAAATTATTTTATTGTGTTAATTTTAATTAAAGAGGGTCCATGAGGGGGAATTAAAAATCCTTCAATGGCATAGAACGTGGAATAAATTGTTGAAATGTATTGAGGAATTCCTCACAACTCAGGGCTTAATTTCCAGAGCATCAGGAATTTCTCTAACTATATAATAGGATGTGGCTGAATGAATTAGTGCTTTTGTGTCATTTTGTAAGGATTGTGCATCAGTACAGTTTAACTAGAGTGAAGCTTCTCATCTTTCTTTGAAGGACATTCATGAAATTTAAAGGAAGCATCATTCCACAAATATAGCTTTAAAATGTTTTGTCTACATAACCCACACACTTATTCACGGAAAGTTAACTCTTCATAGTCAACAGGCATTACCACTTATGCCAGATATTTTGCAGGCCAAGATTTCTGTAAGGTGTAACACAATTTAGTTAATTTAGCAAAGGCCTTGGAAGCTTTTATTCACTCTGCCTCTGTTGTGAGGGTTCTAATTAAATGTGTCTTATCTCACTGGTTTAACTGTGATGAATTCCAGCTTCAAAATTAATCTTTTGTCTTGGTTTCATTCTTCTGTTTAAATTGTATTTTTACTTTCCAGTTAGAGGAACATCATTCTAATTAAGGCAGTGGCCTAAATGAAACACCTAGTCCTCAATAAACATAAGAAATACACATGTGTTGAAAAACTAATTATACAGGGAAATTATTGTCTTAAATATTTGTGTAATTGCTTGCATAGATAACCCTTTGACAGACTAGTTGATGTGGGAAACAGGCAGAAGAAAAGTTATTAAATTTCCTTACTATCTAGGGCCCAATGACAAGTCCTTGAAACAGGCACAGTGATATTCCTCTAGGGACTCAACTCCCACCATCCTAATACTTTGCTAAGGGCAAAAGGCAATCCTATCCTGAATGCATCCCCCATCTCAGCCAAGATCCTATAAGTCTACCTTAACATATAAAAATTCCTTTGGAAACTTCCTTTATCTCTAACTCCTCTAAGATACATGCTGACCATCATCCCCAGGCATCTGGCCCACTGATACATATCTGAAGAGTCTCATGACTATGATTTTATTAGGTGGTAATAAATGACCTTTTCCCAAAAGCAGGTAGCCCCTCAAGGTCCTGGAAACCTTCTCCCAAAATTCCTTAGAGACTTGTGTTATTCCTGACCCCCTCCCAACTTGCAAGTATATAATGGACCACTCCTCACAACCCCGGGACAGCAGCGACTCTTTCTGCCCATGGGTCCTGTCCCTGTGCTTTAATAAACTACCATTTTGCACCAAAGATCTCTCAAGAATTCTTTCTTGGTCCTCAGCTCTGAACCTCTGAATCCCACAGAGCCTCTCCCATATTCTAAAACTTCATCATAATGGTAGAAAATAGTCATGATATATTTGCATTCTTGCTAATAGGATTAACATGGGATTAACATTTTTAACTTAGTAACATTTTTAACTAGGTACCAAAAATATATCCTAAATATTTGTAAAGGATTTCAAACTTCTATGGAGATGATAAAAATATTTCAGCAAATTTCTAGATTAAAGATTCTTTATACATCATGATCGTCACTATCATAAGGACTTACAGCTTTTCGGTGTTGTGATTGAAGCACCTTTTCTCCTTGCCAAAGAAAATTTGAACTAGTGCTTACACCCATTTAAAATCATTCTGATTTGAGAGTCTTTTGGAAATGATGGAAGTTTGCCCCAGTTAAAGCCTTAAAATGTCCAACTCCTGAATGTTTCAGAACTAAGCTAATTATTTCATTACTCCATCCTTCAGTATCAAATATAGTCTTTTTTTAAAAATTATTTATTTATTTGACAAAGAGAGAGAGAGATCCCAACTAAGCAGAGAGGCAGGCAGAGGGTTGGGGGTAGCAGGCTCCCTGATGAGCAGTGAACCAATGTGGGGCTCCATCCCAGGACCCTGAGATCATGATATGAGGTGAAGACAGAGGCTTAATCCACTGAGCCACCCAGGCATCCAGTCAAATATAGTCTTTTATTTGAAATATCGATGATCTGTTTTCACATGGTTTTGGAATTTTTAGCTAGAATTGAAGGGGTCCAGGATTACCATATTTGCACTGAAACACTTGACCACTTGATGAATGAAATATTGGCAAACTAGTTTTTAGTGATAGCATTTTACTTAAATTATTCACTATATTAGCAGCTACATTTTGCTATATTAATGATAATTAATTCACATGAGAGTTGGCTACAATTTTCTGTGAAGATCTAAATAGTAAATATTTTTTTTAAAATATTTTTTTTATTTGTTTATTTGACAGACAGAAATCACAAGTAGGCAGAGGCAGGCAGAGAGAGAGAGAAGGGGAAGCAAGCGCCCTGCCTGGCAGAGAGCCCGATGTGGGGCTTGATCCCAGGACCCTGAGATCATGACTTGAGCTGAAGGTAGAGGCTTTAACCCACGGAGCCACCCAGGTGCCCCCTAAATAGTAAATATTTTAAGACTATAAGTCTCTTTTGCACTGGTCATCTCTGCTGCTCTATAGGAGCAGTCATGGACAATACATAAACGAATGAGTGTGGCTGAGTACCAATATGACTTTATCTACAAAAACAGATACTAGCCCGAATTGGACTCCTGGGCCTAGCTGATGCCTAGTTGATATCATGTTTAAAGTATTATATAAATATATATATATATATATATATATATAGAGAGAGAGAGAGAGAGAGAGA
>RCUC01151425.1:0-52321 GCA_003697995.1 Taxidea taxus jeffersonii
TGACATTCTTGAAAGGACAAGACTGTAGTAATGGAAAACAGTTCACTTGTTGCCAGTAATTAGGGGAGAATTTTACTTTAATATACAAGAAAACTTTTTTGCTTGATTCAACTACTCTGATTGTGGTGATTATTACACAAATTTATATGTATTTCAAAATTCTTATAACTGGACACAATATGTCAATTTTACTATATATAAATTTAAAAAAATAAAATAAAAAATCATACTCTCTGAACTCTTAAACCATTATTTTTAAAAAGATTTTTATTTATTTCAGAGAGAGAGAGAGTGTGTGTGAGTGTGTGCACAAGTGTGGAGAGGGGCATAGAGAGAGGGAGAAGTAGACTCCCTGTTGAGCAGGGAGCCTGATGCAGGGCTCCATCCCAGGACTCAGGGATCATGACCTAAGCTGAAGACAGAGGCCTAACCAACTGAGCCACTCAGGTACCCCCATACACCATTATTAATACTCTTTGCTAACTTCCATCATATCTGAACTTGAGGTCAGTGTTCTTAAACTTGACTGGTCATCAGAAACATCCAGGCCTTTCATTAACAGTAAATACTGCCAAAACTTTCTACTGAGGATATTGATTCAATAGATCTGATCAAAGTCTAAGAATCTGTACAAGAGCTTAAGTGATTTGAGGGACTGAGGAAGTTTGAGAAACAGTCCAGATCAGTGGTTCCAGACTTCACAGAACACCAGAATCAACTGAGATGTAGTAGGGTCTGAAATGGATCCACAAATTGGCATTATTAGCAAGGACCTCAGGAAAATCTAATTCAGGTAGCTTGTGGGACAGACTTTAAGAAATGCCACTGTAGCTCAAAACTATGAAGTGAATGTCAAACTCAGATGGTTCTTTTGTGTCCACTCAGTAATTCTAAATGTCTTTGATTCACCTTCCTTCCATTCTCCAGCATAGGTATTTCATACCACACCAGCCCCCTCAAATTCTCGACCTCACTCTTCCAGTAGTTAGTTGAACCTTGCCTTTGTCACCTAAAAAAACACTATTTTTAGATATGCTTTCCTTCAAATTCCTCTTCTTATACTTAAAAATATATAATTGCATCTAATTTCATTCTCTTTCTCAATGCCTGAGGAAAAGGTGTGTCTTACCTGCAAAGGTTATATATCTCTGCTTCTATGCTCTTGATCTGAATGTCCCATGACGCTCTGTTCTCTCTCTGTTGCATTTCCAATTTTTCTTTCTCTACTGATTCCTTCCACACAGCCTCTGAATGTGCTTGTCACCTCTATCTTATACTAGAAATTCTCCTTTGACTTAGGATATCCTTTTATTGCTCCCCCTTTCTGTTTTTCTTCACAACTAGAGTCCTCAGGTGGATCTCCCATTACAGTTTCCACTCAGTGCCTATCCTTCACTTGTCAATTCACAGTAATCAGGCTTTTACCATCAACCTTGCACTAAGATGTCACAGGTGAAAATCTGCCAATAACCTCCTAGATACCTAAGCTTCTGGACTAATCCATTCTTCATCTAATTTGATCTTGTCAGGCCCTCCTTTCTTATTAAAAAGTAGACTTTTTCTGTTCTCCTCCTAATTTTCTGACCATTTCATCTAAGTTTCCTTTCCTGGCTCATAATTCTTTATGCTTCAATGTCTGCTTTATCCAGGGGGTTCTGTCACTGGCCTTCATTTCTTTTCACTGATTTCCACCCCCTCTGGGAAATGTCTTCTATGTCTATGACTTTAGTCATCATCTCTAGGTTCGTGATTCCTGTAACTGTATCTTTGGTTAAGATCATAGGCCTGTAATTATAGGTGCTCAGTATGTGTTTGTTGAGAGGATAGATGGGTGACTGCAAGGGAAGGGACAGTGTTGCAGTTCAAGTCCTAAGGCTGTCTTCTGACAGAATTCCCTCTTTCTTGGTGAGGCCCTTCTTTTGCTCTGTTTGGGATTTCAGTCGGAAGAGGTCCACCTACATTTTGAAGGACAATCTGCATTACATAAATTTTACCTACTTAAATGTTAATCTCATTCAAATCACCCTTAGGGAAACATTTGACCTCATTACAAAATTAAGCATCACACTGATCATGATCTGGCTCCTGTTTAACTACCAGCTTCATCTTAGACCACTTTTCTTCTTCAAACACACAGGCCTTCTTTCAGTTCCTCACAAACACAAATTCCTTCATTCCACTTTAAGGTCTTCATAGGTACCATTCCCTCTGCTTGAAATGCCCTTCTACTCATTCATGGCCTGAAAAGCCCTCTCCCATCCTTCAGCCTCAGCTTAAATATCCTTTTTGTTAGTGGAGATATTTCCGACCTCCAGTCTCAATCAGACTTCCTTATTAGCATCTCTGAGTCAAGCCATAGTTTCTTTCATTATACTCATCACGTTTACGTGGCTTGACACAGTAGTAATTATAAATTTGTTTTAGCTCCCAGTTTCATGTCTGTTTTCCCTGTTTTCCAATTTGAAAACTATGTGAGTTCAGGGACCTGACTCATTGTGTTAACTTCATGTCAGTACACATGGTAGCCTCCAAATAAATGGATGAAGCTTCAGGAAATTGAAAAAAGTATTTTCCATATTAATTTTAGAAATCCAAAGAATCTTTTGAATTAGGAACAATTTGAAACAATTCCATATACCTTTTGGTATCAAAGGAAAAAATTTCTTCAGTTAAAGGAGATCTTAAAGTTTGATAGATACTTAACTTAAAAATGCATGTTCTTAGACACTATGTCCTATGTGATTCAGTAGGTTAGGAAGTGAGATTAGAAGTTTTTGCCTTGTAAAACATACTTCAGTGACTCTTGGGCTTCTAGGTAATATACCAGAAGCTGGGAACTACCTGTATTAGGCCAAACTTTAACCTAAGTCAGGGCTCCCACCCCTGATGATAGGAGCTCATTATGTGTGTATGCTGTTTGTGTCATATTGAAATACATGGACTAGACCCAATTCTAGACTAAGTGGAAACAGAAATCATGTTCTTTCAAATAACTAAAGATATCTTTCATGTCTACTATTACTTCATGTTCAAAAAAAATTACAGTTCTGTCAGTGATAATTACTTTTTCCTGGACTCTTAGCCTTCTCTGACGCCTTTGATTCTTTGGTAGATGGTCCCTCCCAAGTTATTTATTAGAGACTCAACCAACACTCTTTCTCCAGACATATTTGTGGTATGGAAGATGATTAAATTCAAGATAGTGCAGTTCTATTCAAATATACCTCTGTTCACTTGTTTTTCTGAACCTCTTCTATTTTACCTGTTCCTGAGCATGTAATGTTTTGAAATATCAGTCAAGTCAGTCAAGTTTTATATATATATATATATATATATGTTTGGTTTTTTCCCCTTTTTTATTTTTTATTTTTATTAACATATAATGTATTATTAGCCCCAGGGGTACAGGTCTGTGAATCGCCAGGTTTACACACTTTAAGCACTTACCATAGCACATACCCTCCCCAATGTCCATAACCCAATCACCCTCTCCCTACCCCCCTCCCCGCAGCAACCCTCAGTTTGTTTTGTGAGATTAAGAGTCTCTTATGGTTTGTCACCTTCCTGATCCCATCTTGTTTAATTTATTCTTTTCCTACACCCCCAAATCCCCCGTGTTGCTTCTCGACTTCCTCATATAAGGGAGATCATATGATAGTTGTCTTTTTCCAACTGACTTATTTCACTAAGCATAATACCCTCTAGTTCCATCCGTGTCATCTAAAATGGCAAGAATTCATTTCTTTTGATGGCTGTATAGTATTCCATTGTGTATATATACCAATTCTTCTTTATCCACTCATCTGTTGATGGACATCTAGGTTCTTTCCATAGTTTGGCTATTGTGGACATTGCTGCTATAAACATTTGGATACATGTGCTCCTTCGGTTCAGTATGTTTGTATCTTTAGGGTAAATACCCAGTAGTGCAATTGCTGGGTCATAGGGTAGCTCTATTTTCAACTTCTTGAGGAACCTCCATGCTGTTTTCCAGAGTGGTTGCACCAGCTTGCATTCCCACCAACAGAGAAGGAGGGTTCCTCTTTCTCCACATCCTTGCCAGCATCTGTCATTTCCTGACTTGTTCATTTTAGCCATTCTGACTGGTGTGATTTGGTATCTCACTGTGGTTTTGATTTGTATTTCCCTGATGCCAAGTGATATGAAGCACTTTTTCATGTGTCTGTTGGCCATCTGGATGTCTTCTTTGCAGAAATGACTGTTCATGTCCTCTGCCCATTTCTTGATTGGATTATTTGTCCTTTGGGTGTTCACTTTGATAAGTTCTTTATAGATTTTGGAAACTAGCCCTTTATCTGATATGTCGTTTGCAAATATATTGAGGTATGTACCCTCTATCCCTACACTTTGCAGAGTTTTGATCAGGAAAGCATGCTGTACTTTGTCAAATGCTTTTTCAGCATCTCTTCAGAGTATCATATGATTCTTGTTCTTTCTTTTATGAATGTATTGTATCACATTGATTGATCTTCCTGGTTCAGTTGTGGTAGTTTATATATCTTTAGGAATACATCCATTTCTTCCAGATTGTTATTTTTCTGGCATATAGTCGCTCATAATACGTTCTTATAATTGTTTGTATTTCTTTGGTGTTGGTTGTGATCTCTTCTCTTTCATTCATGATTTTATTTATTTGGGTCCTTTCTCTTTTCTTTTTGATAAGTCTGGCCAGGGGTTTATCAATCTTAATTCTTTCAAAGATCCAGCTCCTAGTTTCATTGATTTTCTATTGTTTTTTGTTGTTGTTGTTGTTTCTATTTCATTGATTTCTGCTTTGATCTTTATTATTTCTCTTCTCCTACTGGGTTTAGGCTTTCTTTGTTGTTATTTCTCCAGCTCCTTTAAGTGTAGGATTAGTTTGTGTATTTGAGACCTTTCTTGTTTCTTGAGAAAGGTTTGTACCACTATATATTTTCCTCTCAGGACTGCCTTTGCTGTGTCCCACAGATTTTGAACTGTTGTGTTTCATTATCATTTGTTTCCATGAATTTTTTCAACTCTTCTTCAATTTCCTGGTTGACCCATTCATTCTTTAGAAGGATGCTGTTGAGTCTCCGTGTATTTGGGTTCTTTCCAAATTTTCCTCTTGGGATTGAGTTCTAAATTCAAAACATTGTGGTCTGAAAATATGCAGAGAATGATCCCAATCTTTTGATACCAGTTGAGACCTGATTTATGACCCAGGATGTGATCAATTCTGGAGAATGTTCCATGTGCACTAGAGAAGAATGTGTATTCTGTTGCTTTGGAATGGAATATTCTGTACATATCTGTGATGTCCATCTGGTTCAACGTGTCATTTAAGGCCTTTATTTCCTTGTTGATCTTTTGCTTGGATGATCTGTCCATTTCAGTAGGAAGTGTTAAAGTCCTCTATTATTATTGTATTATTGTCAATGTGTTTCTTTGATTTTGTTATTAATTGGTTTATGTAGTTGGCTGTTTCTATGTTAGGGGCATAGATATTTAAAATTGTTAGATCTTCTAATTGGACAGACCCTTTGAGTATGATACAGTGTCCTTCCTTATCTCTTATTGTAGTCTTCAGATTAAAATCTAATTGATCTGATAGAAGGATTGCCATCCCAGTTTTCTTTTGATGTCCATTAGCATGGTAAATTATTTTCCACCCCCTCATTTTAAATCTGGAGGTGTCTTTGGGTCTAAAATGAGTTTCTTGTAGACAGCATATTGATGGGTTTTGGTTTTTTAATCCATTATGATACCCTGTGTCTTTTGATTGGGGGCATTTAGCCCATTTACATTCAGGGTAACTATTAAGAGATATGAATTTAGTGCCATTTTATTGCCCATAAGGTGACTGTTCCTGTATATTGTCTCTGTTCCTTTCTGGCCTATTAATTTTAGCCTCTCTCTTTGCTTAGAGGACCCCTTTCAGTATTTCCTGTAGAGCTGGTTTGGTGTTTACAAGTTCTTTTAGTTTTTGTTTCTCCTGGAAGCTTTTTATCTCTCCTTCTATTTTCAATGATAGCCTAGCTGGATATAATATTCTTGGCTGTATGTTTTTCTCATTTAGTGCTCTGAATATATCATGCCAGTTCTTTCTGGCCTGCCAGGTCTCTGTGGATAAGTCTGTTGCCAATCTAATATTTTTACCATTGTATGTTACAGACGTCTTATCCCGTGCTGCTTTCAGGATTTTCCCTTTGTCACTAAGACTTGTAAATTTTACTATTAGATGATGGGGTGTGGACCTATTCTTATTGATTTTACGGGGGATTCTCTGTGCCTCCTGGGTTTTGATGCTTGTTCCCTTTGCCATATTAGGGAAATTCTCTGCAATAATTCTCTCCAATATACCTTCTGCTCCCCTCTCTCTACTTTTTTCTGGAATCCCAATTATTCTAATGTTGTTTTGTCTTATGGTATCACTTATCTCTCGAATTCTCCCCCTGGTGGTCCAGTAGTTGTTTGTCTCTCTTTTGCTCAGCTTCTTTATTCTCTGTCATTTGGTCTTCTATATTACTAATTCTTTCTTCTGCCTCATTTATCCTAGCAGTAAGAGCCTCCATTTTTTATTGCACCTCATTAATAGCTTTTTTGATTTCAACTTGGTTAGATTTTAGTTATTTTATTTCTCCAGACAGGGTTTCTCTGATATTTTCCATGCCTTTTTCGAGCCCAGCTAGCACCTTGAGAATCATAATTATGAACTCTAGATCTGACGTGTTACCAATGTCCGTATTGATTAGGTCCCTGGCCTTTGGTACTGCCTCTTGTTTTTTTTTTGTTGTGAGTTTTTCCACCTTGTCATTTTATCCAGGTAAGAATATATGAGGGAGTGAATAAAATACTAAAAGAATCAAAAAGACCCCAGTAAAATGTGATTTAACCAAATCAGTGGAGACCCCAAATTGTGGGGGGAAGCAAAGGGGTAAAAAGAAATTCAGATAAGAAAAGAAAAAAAATAAGAAGAAAAATAATAAAGAAAAAAATATATATATATTAGACTGGTGAATAGAATAGGCTCACCTACTTAATTTTGGGAGTATTTTGGTCCCTTAGAAGAAACTATTTCCCAAAATTTTAAAGAATGAAAAACATATATAAGGGTAATCATGATGAAGGAATGGAATATGACTATAAAGATGATTTTTTAAAAATTTTTATAAAAGGAGTTGATAAGTTCGTTGGGAGAATAAAGAAAAAGAAAGTGGAGAGAATTTGCTAAGGCCGGAGACTAGAACAAAGCACTGTGCTAGATTTAGGGTATATTTTGATATATTAGAAGAAGTTGTATCCCAAATTTTTTTAGAAGAAAGAAACCCTATGTGTATACAAAAAATAAAGTTAGATACAATGAAGGATAAAATGTGACTACAATAATGAAGGTTCAAAAAAGGTGATTTTTTTTCTTGAAAGGTATAGTTAAGGTAAACTAGTTAATTAAAAGAGGAAAGGGTAAAAGTTAAAAAATATTTAGCAGAAGAATTAAAATTAAATTAAAATTTAAAAAATTAATTAACTTTGCAAGACTAAAGAATCATGGGGAGAAAGCCATGAATTCCATTCTTTGCTTTCTCCTCCTCTGGAATTCCGCTGTTCTCCTTGGTAAGTGAACTTGGTCATGCCTGGATTTCTTGCTGATCTTCTTGGGGAGAGGCCTGTTATAATGATTCTCAAGTGTCTTGCTTGAGGCGGAATTGCGCCAACCTTACCAGGGGCCAGGCTGGTTCGCTTTTGGGAGCTTTTGTTCCCTGAATGCTTTTTCATAGAGCTCTGGAGGATGGGAATGAAAATGGCAGCCTCCCAATCTCCAGCCTGGAGGAGCCGAGAGCTAGGGCCCCACTCCTCAGTGTGCCCTCAGAGAAAAGCACTCAATCAATCCTGTCTCCCTCTGGCCGTGCTCCATGCTCACTCAGCCTGTGACCAAGTGTCTCTATCTCTGGCACACAGCCCCGCATGGAGTCTCCAAACCCCACAGATCCCTGAGCTCTCCCAGGGGAGTCTCCCCGGGTCTTGTGGGGTCCCCACTCACAGAGCAGTGACCTGTGCCACAGATCACGATAAGGTAACCTTGAGTTGAGAGCTCACTCTTTGGCTCCATCTCTCTAGCTGGCTTCCCTGCTCTAACACCTGTGAACTCTGTTACACTCAGACCCCCCAATCCTTCTGTGACCTCGCAGGACCTGAGACCTCGCTGTCCCTGCATGGGTTTCACCCCTGTTTAGCCTCTGGAGCAATGTCCCTCAGTGGAGCAGACTTTTAAAAGTTCTGATTTTCTGCTCCATTGCTCCGCTGCTTGCCGGGAGCCGGTCCCTCCCCCCACAGTCTATTTTCCCGTTGCTTTGGATTCACTTCTCTGCCGGTCCTACCTTTCAGAAAGTGGTCGGTTTTCTGTTTCTAGAATTGCTGCTCTTCTTCTTTTGATCTCCTATTGGATTTGTAGGTGTTTGAAATGGTTTGGTAAGGTATCTAGCTGATCTCTTGCTATCAGATATCATCTCAGCCTGCTACTTCTCCGCCATCTTGACACCTCCCCGTCCTCAAGTTTTATATTTTGAGAATTTCTGTTTCTGAGGTGATATCTCAAAGGATAAATACTTTCTGCCTCAAGGTTTTATCCCAGTCTAGCCATAAACAGTCTTGATTTTCTTAGTGTTATTAGATCTCAACTGACCAGTTACTGGAGTGTATAGTTACTCTTGTGCTTAAAAAATCATAATCAAAAGCCTAGCCAACTCAAATGAGTAAGGAAAAACAAAAATTACAGGACCTTGAGAGGAGGGCCATTTCTCCATCAGGACCTTGGTAAAAGGCTAAATGAAAACATGCTGGACATCAAAGATTAAGTGGGTATTCTGGTTAGTAAGTGAAATAATTAGTTAGTAAGTGAAAAATAGTTAGCATAAGATTGTGAAGGCTAAGCATTTAGATTTTATTTTGAAAGTGGTAGAGATCTAGGATCTGATGATGAGTTTTTATCAGAAGACATATAGAATCAGCTTTTAAAAAACATTAAAGCAGCTGTGGAATAAAGGGTGAAATAAATTAAAGAGATGGAGGATAAATATACCACTCAAGGGGAGGTAAGAAGGGTCAGGCTTTCTATACAACACAGATGAATCTTCCAGCCATGATATTGAGAAAAATATGCCAAACACAAAAGGGTGATATTCTACAACTCAATTTATATGAAACCAAAAAGTAGGCAAAACATTCATAGTGATAGAATTCAGTGGTTACTTTTGGAGGGATGTAGTGACTGGGAAGCTCTGGAGGTGCTGATAACATATATCCTGGTCCAGGATGTAAAAACTCATCTAGTTCTATAATTTAGTTATGTGTACTTTATAGTATGTAATAATTCAAGAAGTCTATTCCCCAAAATGGGGATGAGGTTATAGTGAAGGCAGTGGAATTGGAAAGCCAGAAGAAATCCTTTCCACAATACAACTTTTAGGAGAAAAAACAAAAAAGACTAATGGAATGTATGGACATAGTGTGAAAAGATACTCAGCATTGCTTATCACCAGTGAAATGCAAATCAAAAGCACAATGGGATATCACCTCATACCTGTCAGAATGGCTAAGTCAAAAACTCAAGAAACAAGTGTTGGTGAGGATGTGGAGAAAAAGGAATGCTCGTGCACTGTTGGTGGGAATGCAAACTGGTACAGCCACTCTGGAAGACAGTATGAAGGTTGCTCAAAAAATTTGAAAAATAGGACTACTCTATGATTTAATAATCACACTATTGGTTATTTTTCCAAAAAAATGCAAAAACGCTAGTTCAAAGGGTTATATGCACCTCAATGTTTACTGCAACATTCTTTACAATAGCCAAGTTATGGAAGAAGTCCAAATGTCCATCAATAGATGAATAGATAAAGAAGATGTGGTATATATAATGGATTATTATCCGGCCATCAAAAAGAATGAAATCTTGGCATTTGAAACAGTATGGATTGATCTAGAGAGTAGAATGCTATGTGAAATATGTCAGTCAGAGAAAGACAAATGCCATATGATTTCACTCATATGTGGACTTTAAGAAACAAAATGAATGAACAAAGGAGTTAAAAAAAAAAAAAAGACACAAACCAAAAAGCAAACTCAACTATAGAGGACAAACCAGTGGTTACCAAAGGGACCACAGTGGGGGTGGGGATGGATGAAGTAGGTGATGGGGATTAAGAGTACCCTAATCTTGATGAGCACTGAGTAATATATGGAACTGTTGAATTACTACATCATACACTTGAAACTAATTTAACATTGTATGTTAATTATAATGGAAAAATTTTTTAAAAAATGCTAAGGGACAATTTTATATTGAATTCTCAATATTTTAGATAAACATACTAGAAATGTGTTAGCACACACACACATGGTATAGCAATTTCTGTTCTTAAGGTGGACTGTACCTGCAAAACTCACTGTGGTAGTCTCCAAAGGTGACGGCTATCAACCCCTCCCATCCTATAAGTACGTAGGGTCCATGTGCTTCCACTTGAATCTGGGCTGCCTTTGCAATTCAGTTTAATCCATAAAACATGGAGGAAATGACACTGTGATAATTCCATGGCTAGCTATTAAGATCCCTGGAAACCTATGCTTTATTTCTTGGGATCTGTCCACCATGTTTTAAAGAACCTTGGGTTGGGCTGCCAAATGCTGAGCCATCACATGGAAAGAGAAAGCTCTAAATGACCAGATGTTAAGCATTTATGGATCTTCCAGTTCAGCTGCTGCTAGAAGACAACCAAGGGAGTATCATGGGATGATGCCATATGAAGCAGAAGAACCACCACTCAGCCAACTCTGCCCTGAATTCTTGGTTTTTGAGAAAAACCACATGGCTTTTGTTTTAAGCAACTAAGCTTCAGAGTAGTGTGTTATAAAATAATAGATAACTATAACAGTTGCCTTTTAGAGTGGTGGCTCTCAGTGGAGAATGGGGAGATTTTTTTTCCCATAGGGGACATTTGTCAACATTTGGAGATATTTTTAATTGTCATAAATGAAGAGGCTGCTACTGACATCTAGTGGGGAGAGGCCAAGGACATTGTTGGACACCCTACACTGCACAGAACAGCCCTTGCAACAAAGAATTATTTGATAATTATAATGCCAAAATTGAGAACCTGATATAGAGCAATGATTCATAATTTAAGTGGTACCCAGGAATTTGTCTTCAAAGCCATATTTCCTAAACTTCGCTGATAACATTAATTACCTAAGATTCATGTTAATATATATAAAATCTTAAAATCATTCTGGACCTTCAACGTCAGAATCTCTAGGGAAGGAGCTTAGAAAGTTATATTTTTGCTTTCATGGAAGTTTGAAAAACACTGACCTAGCCCAGCATTTCTCAGATTTTAATGTGCATAGAAATAATCTGGCCATTGTTCAAAATTTTTAAATCAGGTTTATATGGACTGGGGTGAAGCCCCCAAATAGCTAAAGCAATCTTGGTAAAGAACAAACCTGATGGTATTGCAGTCCCAAATTTCTGACTTCTAACAAGCTCCTAGGTGATGCCTAAGCATTGCTTCTTGGACCACACTTTGAATAGCAAGACTCTAAAGCAATACTTCTCAAACTTTTGTATGTATCAGAATCACCTAGAATGCACATGCCCAGGTTTGACTCTGCAGGTCTAGGGTGTGGCCTGAGATTTAGTATATCCCACAAGTTCTTAGATGATGCTAATGCTAATAGTCTCAATCACACTTGAGAACCAATGCCCTAGATTATTATTTTGCACATCTAAGTGTACATAAAAATTTACCTCAGGCGACTGCAAAAATTGAAGGTTCTCAGAACCTCTCCCCACTCCCCACTATATTTCTTCCTTCATTCAGGGCTGGGAACCATATAATTTGCATTTTAATAAGTTGCCTCACCTGGGGTGATTCTAATATTAGTGGTATAGGACCATGGTTTATGAAACACTGTCCTAGGGGAAGGGAACATATTAGAATATCTAGTGTTTATGGGAGGGACCTGGACAAATCATGGAAAAACACATGTAATTTTATAATTGGTTTGATTTGTTTCTGATTCTCATTTTTAATTTATTTTGAAATATCAAATAGCATTTAAAGAGTAGAGAAAAATTTTCTGCTTATCAAGGCAGCCATGGATTATATACTAGAACTGGAAGTACAGTTTTAGAAAGGGTGTTTTCTTCCTGGATAGTTACTCAATTCTTTGTGAGTCCCTGCACTTACCTTCTCTGTAGCAGCTACAAGCTGTATGCAGCTGTCAACTTAGAGAGAAAACATTAATAGTAATGGCCACAGTTTAACTTTCTTGGATTTTTGCCATGTACTAGACATTATGTAAATACTTAGCAAAAGCTATCTAATGTAATACACCAGATAATCTCTTCATAAACAGGTACTATTATTCCCAATGGTTAGATGGGGAAATTGAGGTATACCAAAATTAAGATACTTGCCCAAGATCACATAACTAATTAATATCAAAGCCAGAGTTTTTACATTGTCTCATAGGATAACTAGTAGATGAATAAGAGGCAGGATATAAGCATCTGTATTTAAATGCAGTTTTTTTAAAAGAACAATTCTTGTATAAAGCAATATTTAAAATGGAATTACCTCTCTATAATGGGTAAAATAATTTTGGGACAAGGTCATATATTGCCTCAACAAGATGTGGCAATGGCTGAAGTTTGTTCAATATCCTACTACTAATTACATTTCCAGCTATTTTTTCTAACCCTCTTGAAACTTTAATGTAGCTTTCTACTAAGATCTGATGCTTTTGGAGCTCTCTGTGTTCCCTAGTAGTGTCTTTCAGCCTGTTGATGTGGTTAATTGAGAAAGTCATCTTGTCTCAAACCAAATGTAATTTTCAGGATTGTCTTGTTCTCTGTTCTGTGATATATGTGGGAAGTGTTTTCCCCATTATGTCATCTTCTTTCATTAAATACCTGATTCAGGTAAAGTTTCAAGTAGCCTTTTGCTATTGCCATTATTCAGTTTTCTACTCCTAAGTCAAATATACATTTTCCCCTACCTACTGTGTCACAGACTTCTTTGTTTAAGAACAGTGATGAGTGATGCGGGAATTAAAAACAAAAACATCCTTGAACTTCATCTTCCTTCCAAAGGGTTCCCCCAAACTCCCTGCCCCCACACCCTTTGTGTTCCCAAATCCTTTCTTCAGGAATGAAGAACTTAATCCCTAAACCTGGTACAAATCCCAGGTTCTCCTTCCTTAGTTCTCCCCTTTCCTCTGCAACCCCCCACCCCTACCCTATTTCCTGGGAAGGACCAGCACATTGGTTTGAATGCATGGGAAACCCCAGAGTGGTACCAGACACAGAGGGAAAATCTTCACCCTCCAGGAAAGGGACTGAGGGTACAGCCTAGTGAAGTGAAGGCCTCCATAGCTTGGACCACCAAAATGGGGCCCTGGTGCCAGAAGAAAGTATACTGGTGCCCCTGAGAAAGGGGACCCATCAGCTTCAAAATCTCTCCTTGTGAATACTCACCACTTGATCTTTTGCCCTTCTGGGGATGATTGCAGAATCACCCTTGAACCACATCCTTCTGACGCCTGAGCTGTGGGGCCATGTCACTGATTGGCTGTAGGGTAGGTTTCAGGCACTGCAGGCACATGTTCTCCAGTTGCCTATCACTCTGTTCTCCAGACTTGTTCACTTTCTCTTTTGGGCCTGCACGGGGGTCTCTGTTTTGCATATCTCCTGTAGGTTTTCATCTTTGTCAGCTTCCTCCACCCACTTCTGCAGCAGGGGCCACAGCTTACACATGTTCTTGAAACTGAGCTGTAGAGCCTCAAAATGGCAGATGGTCATTTGGATGAGTACCTTCCAGAAGATAACCCTCACCGTGAACCCTGCATTGGCCTGAGTATATTCCAGGGTGGTCCTCCTCTGCTTTAGGAGTTTGGCAAATTGTCCCAAGGTCTTTCTGCAGAACTTTGATGTTCAAGGATTCACAGGGTTTTGCTCCAACTTCTCCTTGACAGCTTCACAGCCTCTAGTGGGATAGTACAAGGTCGAGGGAGGACCCCTCAGAATTGCTTTTCTGCTCCCAGGTCTCAAGGCCACCTTAGGGTACTAGTCCCATTCTAACCTGAGGTTCACAGTATAAAATCCCCCCCAGGACTCATATGAGGGGGGCACGGGTGAATTCCCCATACCTCAGCCTGATTCCCGACCTTCCAGGAGGGCTTGGAAACCCAGCAAGGCTCCAGCCCTCCTGGCCCATTGTCTCCACCCCCAGTGGGGGCAAGAAGGCCAAGTCTGAAGCCAGATATCCCACCGTGGGGAACCCACTCCCCCAGCTGGGGGCCTGGAAAAGTATACAAAATATTTTTAAAATAATAGCAAGCACACAACGTTTCTTTTGCTACTTTAAAAAAATATGACTCCTGGTTCTCAACTTTGTCAAAGATATACTCATCTATATTAAGTACATCCCAGACCTTCTGAGTCCAAAATCTTCAGTTTAAGAGACTGCTTTTTTTTTGTAATGCCTCTGACAGTATGAGCTTCTGCATTTACTATAATCTAGATGTTGAGCTACAGTAGTTTAGAAGGCCACTGGTATCTTAGAAACTAATTCTTATCATGAGGTGTTTTTGTTGGTGGTGGGTTTTTTTTTTTTTTTTTGAGTCCAGACTATTTTTTAAATAATGAAACTTCTGAGTATATTAGGCATCATGTAGTATATAAACATATTTTGCCCTGAGATGCATAGAAAATAAATACTCATGTGTGTTCATATCCATTCCCCACCACGTATTCCCCTCCCTGATAAATTTAGATATTTGAAATTAGATTGATTCCTGGTAAAGCAGGAAAGACTTGCTGGGAAAAACGAAATTAAACTGTTAAAAAAAAAAAGGCAGTTGTAAGGGGATAGGCCTTTTAATGTGTGGAGAAAGCTGGGATATAATACATGAAGAGTATTGTGATTTTGATCAAAGAATATGTCAAAGTGTTTTGAGTTATAGGGAACCACTATTCTGCAGATTTTCACCAACATGGATTCGTTTGTCTGGTTTTGGCTTAATGTAAATGGAAACATAGGAAGTGGATTCCATTATATCTGGCCTCTTTAACTCCAGGTTATGTCTGTGAGAATTATACCTGTTGTTTCATGTTGCAATAGTTTATTCTGTTTCATTGCCATACAATATTCCATTTGAATTTTATAGTTTACCTGCTCTACAGTTTGTGAACATTTGGGTTGTTTTCCACTATTTGTGTATTAGGAAGAGTCCTATAAAAAACATTTTGGACATGTCAAAAAAAAGTATTTGGGGTTATAAATAATATGAAGGAAGAAAATTCAAACTAACAAAAGACAGAACATGTATTGTTCACTTAGAGGAAAAAGTTCAGGTGTGGGACAGAAGTCGGACCTCATTTGCTTAGGACTCCTGCCCTGTTTCCCAGAGTCAGCCACCACTCCCTGCTGTGGCAGCTTCATCCTCAGATAGGAGGGCGTGGCTGGGGCATGTTGAAGCCTCATGTAGTATTTGAAGTTCAGAGAAGGAGTGATGATCTCTTCTGGTGGTTCTCTAATAGAAGCAAAGACATCTCTTTTTCAGTGGCCCAAGCAATAATTAATTATGTTTTACTAGACAATAATGGGTTACCTGCCAATTATTTCACCAATCTCTTTAGCCAAGAATGTTTCAGGAAAGTGAGTGATTTAGTCCTGCATTATTGAGTTCATCAGTGACAAAGGGTAAAAGAGCCCCTTGAACCTAGTCAGGTCTAGAGGTTAGATCACCTCTCCCTGAAGTACATGGATTACCTCATAATAACAGGTGAAAACACTAAGAAATGGATGCTGGGTGGGCAAAGAACCACTGTAGAGATAGGAAGAAGGTCTTGTTCTGGTGCTAGAAGTGTTCTTGATTGCACGGAATGTCACATCCTCATTTCTTCTCCATTGTGAGTGCTGAACAGTCTGTTGCTTTTTAACAGAAGTGGAAAAATACTGGACCCAACACTACATTAATTGTAGAGCAGTGTTTTTTCCCCTCCATTTGGAAATGAATACATTAATAATTGCTCATATTAAAAATAGTTCTGTAAGAGGGAGAAAATGTGCAATTTATGTTCTAGGTCAATATTTGGGGATTTCTGAACTGTTTTTCATTTGTAAATAAGTAATTCAGTGAAAACTAAAAAGGTTTGGCTCCAAATAAGTAAATAATTAATAATCATCTTGCTTTCTGGGTGACTTATTTAAGTATTAGCTCTAAAAATAAGTATGGAAAAAGGATAGTAGTGTGGAAGAGTGACTATATTTTTTACATTCAAATTGAATCCTATTCTTAGGAGGACCAAGGTCTTAGACTCCCAAATATGTCTTTTACTCTTATTTTTTTACAGTGTAAATAGCTTTTCCCAAACATCATGTTATGCCTGTATAAGTTAACATCAGTGTTTTTCTGAATTGGGTTTTCAGAAACATGTTTTTAAATAATAATAATAATTTCAAAGAAGCTGAAGATCTGGGGACTCTTGCATTATGGATATGCGTTAGACTTAGTATCACCATTTTCTTGTAATTTTGAATTAATAATTTGGTAAGAACTTTAACTAGGACTGTGAAGTTGTTCATTTCAACTCTATAGCTCAGTCAACCAAGTAACGCATACCCCTAGTGGCACCAGGAAATGGAAGGTTTGCCTTTCAGGGCTGTCCTTGGTTCAGAGGCACATAATTCACCCAGAATTACACACAAAGCAGGATTGTCAAGCCATGCTATTTTTATTTAATAGTCTTACATCATGTTTCATTTCAAAATTGCTTTCCAATAGCAAGACTTATTGATTTTAATATTCTGTGTGATGGGTTCAAATTTATTTGAAGATTGGGTTCGATATTTGGAAATGCAAGAGTCATTCAGAACAGTGGCAGGTTTATTATGTGAGTATGGTGACCCATCATGTGGATTTAGGAAAGGCAAAAGCAAGATATGAGTATGGAGTGATAATAGTAATTTTCACATAAACTGCCCAAGAAGATGATTCTTAAAAAAATAAATGTATGTTGATAATCTGCTCACTTATACCAAATTGATGAAAGAGTCTTTGAAGAGCCTTAACTTTGACGTTTACTCAAACACCCTGGCTAAATAAAATAGGAATGAATAGAATTGTGCTGTGTGTCTTTTAATCATTCTTGAATTTCCCTAAGGTACCTCAGTGTATTGGACATGATTTTCTTTGTTCATGACATTGTATTAGTGCTGTAGCTCTAACGCGGACATACACCAAAGAGAGGAGACTCTTAAATAGTGAGTAGGGAATGAGGTGCATTCAGTTCTATGTGTCTCAATCCTTTTGCTTTTATTTTCTTTCTCTCTTTTTCACTGCCTCCTCCTGGCCACTTCTTTGCTCATTAGATCTCTCATTAGAAGGCAGATAGGGAAATCAAAAGGTAATGAAACTTAAATCTGCTAATTTTGCAACTTGTTAGCAGCTCCTATTAAATGTTCAGTGGGAGAAGAAGCTATCATTATTAGCTAAAAGGAAGCTTAGGGATAATCTATGGAATTTATTTATCTGTTACTAATTCATTAATAATTGATCATTAAATTAAGGCAGCCAATTTATTGCACAACTAAATTATAGCAAGTGTGCTTTTTCTTTGCCCACAGTTGAAAATTTTACTGTAAAAGATATCAAGTATTATATATTTAATAAAACTCAAATTTAATAAAGCAAGGCCCATGATCTCACAAAGCCAACCTCCTTTATTCTCTGAGATGTATAACAGTGCTAATAATGGCTACATCAAATTATCTTGGACAAAGCAAATATAACCCTGTTGTTTCTGAGGTGCAAGACAGGAGAGTCTATCTATATATCTGCTAAACCTTGGCAAGAAAAGCAAAAGGAGAGATAGCATCTGAGAAAATTCAGAGGTGTTGGGAGCTTGCAGGGCCCTGCTTGTGATAGCGTGACTCTAACTGGTTTAAAAAACAGGTGATGTAAAGGAAATTTGATGCCATTTCAGCCTTCTTTTATCATTAGAAGTGCTCTCCTGGATGCTCACTTCCAAACAGCTGGCTTTGTGATAGATCCTGGAATGCAGGTGCTGGGGGATGACAGAGTGGAAGGAGCTCCAGGGAAGGTTTGAGGTTAAAAATACGGACAAAATATATACATGAAAAAATGAAGTTGGGGTTTTGGCTAAAAATAATTTGCACAGGGACTGTTTGGGTGGAGAGAAGGTAACGGCAATGAAGAAAGTTAGCATGAGAAATTAAATGTATCATGAAAGAGAAATAGGGAAAAATGAAAAGGAACAGAAGGTTTGCTGGTGAACATACAGAGCATGAAGGCACACACTTGGCCTTGCTCGGATGAGCTGCTGTGACCTCCAATTCCAAACAGCTGTGTCTGTGCCAGAGACACCAGTAGAGCATTTCTCAAGCTTGGTTGGACTTTGCAATTACTTTGGGAATTTGTAAGTGTGCTGATGCTTCTATCCTACTCCAAGAGATACTGATTGAATTGGTCTAAGATGGGGCTTATACATTTGGTGACTCTACTCTACAGTCCTCTTAGCCAGCCCCACTGGGTGGCTCAGTGGATGAAGCCTCTGGAATATGAAGATGTCATTTAATGCCATCTTCTCTCATGGGACTGCCTTCCCATCTGCAGGCTCACTTCTATATCCTGCCCATCACCCTCTTTGCTCTGCATACATAGTCTCAGCCACAACAGAAATCTAGATAAACTGATAAAATATCCTAACACTTCAGCTGTAGAAGCAAATTCTTTATAGCAATGTCTCCATAAGTGGAAGTTTCTATGTCAAATCAAGGATCTCTCCTTGTCTTCAGCTTTGGACACTAAATGTGTAAGATGTTAAAATCTGTAATAGGAAACAGTAGAATTACAATAGATATTTAGCATTTTTAAGACACTCCTAGCATATATTTTAGAACATGTTGCTATCTTTTACAAATCATCCTGGCTCTGCTATATCTGCTCACAAACATGATGAAAATGGTACATTTTATCTTTCAGATGCCTCTGCAATTATTACCATGAAAATGGGATTTATTTACTCAAACCCATTTCTTTTTTAAGGAAATATCTGGAGCACAAGAGAAATGTCATTAAATAGGTCATTTAGAGATCCTGGGCCTTCTATATTTAGTATAGC
This sequence comes from Taxidea taxus jeffersonii, assembly GCA_003697995.1. NCBI lineage: Eukaryota > Metazoa > Chordata > Mammalia > Carnivora > Mustelidae > Taxidea > Taxidea taxus. The sequence continues at coordinate 19,181 of RCUC01151425.1, forward strand.
TGCCTTAAACCCAACTATAGCAAGAGGAATTGAGAAGGCACTTTGGAAAGGCATGAGTACTTTTGACAACAGCATATTCAGCCACAGTTACTTCTCACAGTCAGAGAAGATAAATATTTCACTCCCCTCCCCATCTGATCTCTCGCTCTAAAGATTCATTCATTCATTCATCATTTTATTTTTTCTTTTTCAAATGGCAATGGTACTAGAAGAGAGAGTAAAGCAGCCACAGCCCAAGCCCTCATTAGGTTTGATGCCTTCCTTAGTGGTGATGACATGACACAAGCAGTGTCCATTCAGTGTAATAGACTGGGGCTGCAGGGTGCCTGGAGCTGCAGTTCTCACGTTGGTGGTGCTGGCTTGTACTTGCTAGTGTATGACCTTGGGCAAGTAACTGAGCTGCTTTCAGCCTCAGTTTTCTCATCTGTAAGATATAGATTTATTTGCCAAATCTACCTTCACAGATTCTGTGTGTTGGGCCTGATGCCAGGTGACAGAGGTACAGAAGGACAGAGACAGTAGGGAGCCTTGTTAACGGGGTGTATTTTTTACATAGCACCTAGTACAATAAACACTAGTGGTCATTGTTTTTATTATCACAGGACTGTACTGGGTTCTGCAAGGGATTCAGAATGAGGGTGATCACAAATATATCTGATTTATAAAAATGCATTTTTATTTTGCTTAATCAAATTTGTGGTATCACTTCCTAGAGCTCTGCAATTTATCTTTGTTATCAGCATCCAGGAATCCAGGTGAAAAAGCAGAGATGATAAATATTTAACATGATTCTGGACAGAATTTTTCCAGGAGGATGTGATAGATAAGAGATGAAGTGACTCAGGGTTCAGCAGGAGCATGGTCGGATGTACCTTGCACAAGGTCAGCTATCTTGTCTTTGCTGTTTACTGCTATATAATGCGAATAGTAGGAAGTCAAGAATTAGTTGAATGAGTAAATGAGTAAATGAATCGAGGGAAGGATCTAACTTGGCAAGATAAAGGAATAAGAACATGAGAGGAGGGGCTCCATCAAGGGAGAGGAAATAGGGAGGTGAAATCTCCAGAAACAGTGTGCTCTGAGTGAGGGAGTGTGAGAGCTAGAAGGACAGGAGGTCATGCCAGGGGGCCAGGCATTGATTTAAAAGATGGTGAAATTCAGAAAAGTGTCACGGGCCGCCTGGGTGGCTCAGTGGGTTAAAGCCTCTGCCTTTGGCTCAGGTCATGATCTCAGGGTCCTGGGATTGAGCCCCGCATCAGGCTCTCTGCTCAGCAGGGAGCCTGCCTCTCTGCCTACTTGTGATCTCTGTCTGTCAAATAAATAAATAAAATCTTAAAAAAAAAAAAAAAAAGAAAGAAAGAAAGAAAAAGAAAAGTGTCAAGAGCCAGGTAGGCACTGTCCTGTGACAGGTAGAACTAATGTGGAATGTACAAGGGAAACAAGGCAACTGAGGAAATTTCTGTTGATGATTGAGTTCCAAGGCCCATGGAAGTCATCCAAGGACTAGAGGGTAAAATTAAAGAAAAGTGTGACCCTGAAGCAAGGTGTTGAGAACAGTACAGTGAACCAGGAGATGAGGTGGTAAGAGTAGAAGAAGGTGCAACTGGCAGACATGGGCCTGGAAACATAATTTTTCTGTTTATTTTTTATAGAAGTATGGAGGAACAATGATTTGAACTTGGCAGGGGAGATCTGTATCTTACCTCTTAGGGACAAAGGGCAGAGGAGTGGAGATGGAAGTGAAAAAACCCAGACAGTAAAACTTAAGCAAGATGGACTCACAACTTGTACTAACTCACTACCATCATTGCAGAGAGGATACTTTGAGCATGATAATTAAGTGTTTCCTTACAGTCTTTGCCACATTCTTCAAGGTAATTGGAAGTGGCTTGGGTGCTGAGTCAAGGAATCCTAGCTAAGGAACTTTACACAGAGCTTTTGCTGCACTGAGCTGGCAAAAGTATTATCAGCTCAAACAAATGGAGGATTTATTCAGTTCTCATCTATTAGCTGCAGTGGCTTCACAGCCATTAGAAATACATGGAAGAAACATTCCACCACTTCCTTCTAAAACCTTAGCATCCCATTCAGCATATGAATGAGGCTTGCATATCTTTGGAGGATCTGTTATCCTGAAAGTAGAACCTTATTATTATTTTTTTAACTGATAAACTCTAGGGAGTGCAGGGATGTGGAAGCATAGGACCAGGTGTTACGGAAGGAATGTATTTTTTAAGAATCGAGTCAAGAACAGAAATGCTGGAAACACCACAAATGGGATTTTAATGGAAGTTTCCTTCTAATTTAAGATCTTGCTGTCTGCATGATAAAGGTAATATTCGAGAAAGGTTGTGTAAAGGAAATAAAATGAATACCTCAGTATCAGAGTGAAAACTGAGGACAGTGTTCACCATGAAAGACCTCTATGACCTGCCCTGCTCCTGTGTTCTAGGTATAGTATGTGAAAACACAAAATGACACAGCAGTAGGGATGATTATGTACATATTGTGTATTGGGTTTTTGAGGAATTACAGTGTCCTGTTTGTCCCTTATAAAATTTGAAATGATGTTACTTCCAGAGGAGAGATTGGTGTGGTGAATAACTGTATAAGTAATAAATAACAAGGAGGCTACACAATATTAGAAATGGTTAATTGGTTATTAGAAATTGGTTATTAAATGGAGAAGTTTCTACTCCCTGGTGCTACTAAATCATGTGAAGTGATATCCACCAGTTTTATCCCCAAGTGAAAAGGCAACTCCACAAATAAAAAAATTTTAAAAAGCCACAAGGAATGTATTATTGTGTTTATTACTGAGGTTGTCAGGCTTTTTCATATGATGGTATTTATCATGAGTAAGAAAAAAAAAAGTAGACTTTTCTACTTCACCTTAGATTAAAGCATTGCACCTTTGTTTAAAATGTATGTATAACTTGACCACATTTTCTAAAAGGCAAATGCACAAGGATGGATTCTGCATAAACTCCAATGTAGTTTTGCAAACTGGTATGCATCCAGGGTACCAGGTGCTTGTTATATTTGTAGAAGCTCCTTTTTGGATTCTAAATCAGATGCCTTACAGGTAAGGCCCAGTCCCTCTGGGAATCTGTTTCAGGTAGGAAGAGAACCAGACATCGAGAGAAACTGGATTTGCATCATGGTCATCTCGGGTTCCTGAGTGAAAGCTCTGTAGCCTTGAAACTCTAATTGGCAAAGCCTTGCTCTAGTTCTTGTTGGGTAAAATAAGGTAAACCCATTGTCTATTCAGTTTCAACAGGTAGAATCTATTTGGGAGATTGATTTTTACATAAACTTACAGAAGGAGCCAATAAATTCCCAGTATTCCTTTTGTGCTTCCAGAAGAAAAAAATGGCACCCCAAAGGAGAAAAATCTTTATTGTGCATGTCAACTAGGAATATCATAGAAGGCAGGTATAAGCAGAAATTCATTTATGTTTCATACTTCACCTTAGATTTAATAGCACAGATTATTAATGAGGAACATAAGGGAACCACCTTTCTTCCCTGAACTCTCTGCTGCATTTGACATCACCAATGGTGGCTGCTTATATTAAAACTTCCCCACTCTTGACTTCCCTGACTCAAGAGTTTTTCAGTCCCGCGGCTGGCCCTGGGACCACTTTTTGGCTGGCTTCTCTTTTTCTTTTGGCTGGCTCTTCTCTCCCAATTAACAAGTGTAACTTCCTCAGGCTCAACACTTTTCTCAACACTTTCAACTGTTAACAGGCCTGCATATCCCATCCTAAACTACCTTCCAAGTCCTGATCTCACCAAACTCAAAATTCTATACAATTTCCAGTTAAATACCTTGTTTATATGTCAAACCATGGAATTAATCCACCGCTTCTAAAAATGTAGCATAGTCTCCCCAACTCCTCTTCAGCTTCTACCATTTCCTTGGGTCTTTTTTGGTTTTGTTTTTGTGATTTATTTATTTTTTTAAATTTTATTTATTTATTTATTTGCACTGAGATTTAGATCTTCTACTTTTTCATTTCCACTGGATGGTAGAAAAACTGAAATATCTAATTATTTTCCTTGGTTTCCCTCTCTCTCTTTCCCTCTCTCTCTCTCCTCTCAGCTTCCATCTCTTTCTTTCTTTGCATTCGCTAAGTATTTACCCATTCATTCATCCATCCATCCACCTATCAAATACTTATTGTCAGCTATGTGTCAAGCATTATGCTAATTTCCAGAGATACAATAAGAGAGAGAGTATGGATCCATACTAGCATGTATGGAACATTAATGATTATAGGTTAGTGAAATAATTACACAAATATGTAATTGCAAACTTTGATCAACATCGGGAAATTAATGTTCAGAATACTATAAATTTGTCTGGAGAACCGATCTCATAAGTGTGCAGGAAGAGTTAGAGGAAGGTATTTCTGAGAAAGATAATTTCATGCTGAAAGAACAGAAGAATATGTGGCTAAAGCTAAGTGGGAGCAGGAAAAGGACATTCTAAAGTTTTGTTTATATTTTTGTTCATGCATTCCTTCATCTGCCAGCTAATAATGTTTGAGTGAATGCTTAGTGCCTGATTGTGTACTTAAAACAAGAGATTCAGTTGTAAGCAATACCTTCAACAGTTCAACAGATTTTTATCACTTATCTTGTAGATGCCAGCCACTGACAAGATACTGCATGTTGAGTTTCCATTCCTCAAGCACACAAGTGTCATTGCAAAGATACATGCCTTTTTTTCTGATGAAGATCTTCCAGTGTCTTCATTGTATAACCAATCCAAACTTTCTAAAAGAGACTTCTTGGGCTACACCAATCATATCATATTTGATTACCTATTTTTCTTCAAGTAAAGTCGATCAGTTTATGATCCTTCATGATACATATTAACTCAGTCTTTGTGCTTTGGTACATACTTGTCTCTTGGTGTATTTCCTTGCCCTGGAAACTTCTCCCTCTAGAACACAGTGTACCAGAGTGAAAGAGCAAAAGCCATGGTGACAGATTCAACTGAAATCCTAGCTCAAGCAGTGACTATTAATGAAACAGTGTGCTAGGGGCTCAACCTCTCTGACCTCTGACTCCATTTTTATCACCAGCGAAAAAGGAGAAGATAATAAACTTGTCAAATTATTGTTCATGTTAAGTAGGAATAAGTACAATGTCTGACACACAACGTATGTCCAGTTATTGATGCTTGGGAGGGGACAGATACAGATTGAAGAGGCTGCTAGAAGAATTATAGTAGCAGTGACTGCTATTGTATTACAAAAAAAAAAAATTGGTACAAAACTCTTAACTATTGGGAAGCCTCAGATTTTACCATCCTGATTCTCCATTTTTGCAGGTTTAATTCCTCATGTCCTTGACCTCCAAGTAAGATAATTACTAGCTAGTTCTATCAGTCCTTGCTCAAGGCTACAAAGACTCCTTTAAATACCAGCTCAACAACTCAGGAACAAAATTTTAGATTATTCTTTCCTAGAGGAGAAAAAATAAGGTATTGTGTCATCTTGATATGAAAATTGGCTTTAAACAGTATTATCCAAATACTGATTTAAAAGATTGATAATAACTATGCTTTTCTTTTTTCCCAACATCTATAAAATTTACCACTTATTTATCTCATAGTAACATTATCAGGTAGTGAAGGCATATACAACATTACAGGTAGGGAGGCCTTTGGAGATCACAGGGCTGTATCTTCATGTTGCAGGTAGAATAAAAATGAAGCTCACGGATGTTAAACAAGTTGATCATAGTTATGCAAATGGCATACATACTATAATAGATGGTTCCTAAAGTTGTGTTATCTGGGATATAGGTTATGAGAGATGTGTGTGCAGTTTTACTGGGGAGAACCCTTGGAAACACCTGTGAGGGAGTAGAGGGATCAGGAAGGCAAAAGAAGGCATTGAATTTCCATGTAGCCACAAGTACCTCAAATGATCCCACTGTGGACTCTGGGCTGGGATGGCTCCTTAGAGTTCTCTTGCCTGGAAGTACATAAATAAGTTTTTGGACAAGGGCAGTTTTAGGAGAGCCATCACATTCCAACACCCTCAGAACCTGCGAGAATGAGGAACTTGATCTCAAGGGGTGTCTAGGCAGCTCACTACAGCATTCGCCATGTAGGATAAGGATAATTTCTAAAAATATCTCCCAGTAAAGGTGGACAAAAACACCTTATATTTGATTCCTTCTTTTAAGGATTTTATTTATTCATTTGAAAGAGAGAGAACATAAGCAGGGGGAGTGGCAGGCAGAGGGAGGGGCGTTAGTAGGCCCTGTGGAGCAGGGAGCCCAATGCAGGGCTGCGAGTCCCCAGTATGGGGCTCAATCCCAGGATCCTGGGTTCATGACCTGAGCCCAGAGGAGATGCTTAACTGACCCAGGCACCCAGGCGCCCCTTATAATTGATTCTTTACTAAGTTTCTCCTTACTGGGTGGTGTCTCAATTCCGTATTTTACACAAAGGCAGTATTTGAAGATGTTATATTCACCTGCAAAACATCATTCAAACATAGTTTGGGATGTCCATAGAGTCTATCCTAGCTAATTGACAGAAGAGGAGGAAAAGAAACTGTACTCAGTGATGATTCTTGGGGATGAAACTTTATAATTAAAAGCATCAGAAACTGTTTAAATCAAGATTCTGAAGGTCATTTCTGGTGCAGGACAATAAATATAGAGGTCACAAATATATGTCTACAGGAAAGTAAGAAAATCATTTTTAGTAACTGATAATTGACTAAAAATATTGTTTTTCAAATTATTAATTCAGCATATAATTATTGCACTGCTCTCTGTCCCAGGTGATATTCCAGACCCTAGAGAAGAGTGAGCAGCAAACAAAATAAAGCCCTGACTCTTATGACCTCATCTCTTGCAGGTCATTCTGTTGTATTGTCTTAGGTCTTTCCCCCATGTTGCAGATTTCTGGAGGATACACTAATGTGACATTTTTCTTTATATCTCTAGTGCCTTCTTGCCTGGCATGTAAATGTTTGTAGAATGAAACAAGTAACAGACTGTTCTACACACATAGACGAATACTTGAACTTCAAACTTCATACCTCTAAATATTTAATTACCCCCCAAATATTTCATCTTCAGCCAGATTTCAGAGATATCATAAATCTTCCTGAGTAGACTAGAAAGAAAGGAAACCCTGCCAGGTTTGAAAAATACATACATGAAAAAAAAAAAAAGTATGATTTGCTAGTCAGTGGAAAAAATCATCTTGGCTTTGATTTTGTTATTCTGTTCTTATTTCCTTGGCATCATTATTCAGCCATCTACAAACTTTTCCTAAGAAGGTTACCCAGTTTGTAACATTGAATTCCTGATATACTTCAGGATTTTTCTGAGATTAGTGTTTAGAAAGACCTGAAAGCCCGATTTGCAAACAATGATATGTCTCCCATTTAAACCTCTTTCATAGTGAGAAAATATATCTTCTGTGTTTCATGAAACTATGGATTTGTTGTGACCTTTAAAAAGTAACCTCCACAAAAATGGGCAAATGATTTAACAAAGTGGTAAAATACTTGGTAGCATACATACATCACTTGGTGGGTTTGCTGAAGAATACATTTCCCTACGCTTTATCCTCTGAAACTCTGATTCCAACCCCTTGTAATCTAGTGTTTCTGAGCATTCAAAATTGTTCTACCTATTGGAAAGAACAAAGGTTTTGGAGTCCAAAATGAAATCTGTGTTCTGATTTTGATGCTTACTTCATGAGTTTGAGCAAACCCCTGAGCTTATCTGTGACTCAGTTTCCTTCAGTGTTTGAAGTGTAATTTGTTTTCTACCCTCAGAGGTTTAGTAATGTGCATTTAAAAAGTAAGGATGTGTGAAGGTGGCTTATAAACCTTAAAGGCTAGACCAGTGTCTCTGTGAATGAAGTTTTGAAGAACTGGACGTTACGTGTTTTTCTGAGTCACTATCCTTAACACAGCTTTTGGAAAATTAGACAAAGCTCAGCTTTCCCACCAAGAGAATGCTTGGTGTCTCGCTGGTGATCCTTGTCCAACTCTCTCTCTTTGAAAACCCTCCTGGCAATGATATCCCATGTCAGAGGACAGGAATACAAATGGTCAAATATTCACCATTTAAAAACACAGTTAGCCCTAGCTCTAAATAAAGGTTTTTAAATTTTCTAATCTTTGTAAAATAATAAGGTGAATGTTTTCCCATGTCTGATTCTGTTTTATTTCCAAAGGGTTTTAGAAATGCCTTGGAAACTTACCTCTTTCTGCTAGTCCTTTCACTTCAAAGGAGCATACCTGATTAAACAGGTAGTCGTATCCCTATACTCTTATAATTTAGAAGCTGAAAAGAGCAAAGGGTGTGAATTTTCTTTTCCTTTTTTAAAGATTTTATTTATTTATTAGAGAGAGAGAGAGTGAGCACAGGCAGAGAGGCAGGCAGAGGCAGAGGGAGAAGCAGGCTCCCCGCCGGGCAAAGTCCCGATATGGGACTCGATCCCAGGACGCCGGGATCATGACCTGAGCCGAAGGCAGCCGCTTAACCAACTGAGCCACCCAGGCGTCCAAAGGGTGTGAATTTTCTATAGAAAACATGTCTTTGCATTACTATCCTGTGATAATGTAATAGAGAATACTTGATTGTTAATTGATAGGAAACAATTAAGTGTATGTGTGTGTGTGTGTGTGCGTGCATGCATGTAACATGTCTGTGTTAGGCTTTGAGTACAGAATATGTAATATATTGTAATTTTTATATCCTTAGAATAATAAAATTAAACACTAAAATTCGTGACAGAATATTTTAATACTGTCTTTGCCAACCCTGTGAAAAGATGAGATCGTTTCTCTTCTACATAATATATAATGATGGGAGATTGCTTTAGATGCTTATTCAAAATTAGAAAATAATGAATCTTTTGTGCCTACATTCTTACATATGCAGATTAGTGATATCAGTGCCCCTGGTTTCCTAAAAATACCTGAAATAGATGCACCTGGGTGGTGCAGTGGGTTAAGCTTCCAACTCTTGATTTTGGCTCAGGTCCTGATCTCAGGGTCATGACACTGAGAACCTCAGTGGCCTCCATGCTCAGCGCTCAGTGTGGAGTCTGCTTAAGACTCTCTCCCTCTCCCAGCCCCTCCCCACTCAAATAAATAAATAAATAAATAAATTCCTGAAAAAAATCTATTTTCTATTCCTGCAGAAATTTGCTAGCAAATGTTTTTATATCTCAGGTTGAAAGGGCACATCTGAGGAATGTTTAAGGTTATGTTTTGTTTTGTTTTGTGTGTGTTGTCCTCTCTGCTGGTTTGCTTTCATTAGAGACACAAGTGGCCCAACTGACAGCTTTATAGATGGTGTTGGATATACCAATATTAAACTTTGCTCCATCAACAGATTTTAGGGTATTTGCTTAAGTGCAAGCATCTGTCTTTGGTATTTGATTCAGGCATCTCTGTAACCAGACAAATGGAAAGATTTCTAGTAATTTATATAATCACATCATCTGGTTTTTGCATCTTGAGAAAGTGGTCCCTATCTTTAGGCAAACTGGTGTACCTCTGAGGTCTGCTTAACTATTGCTGAAATCGAAAGAAAGAAAAAATAAACAAAACGACAAAATGTCTTTCATAACAGAAGGCAGCTAATTTGAGAGAGGAATGAGGGATTATGATGGCCAGATTGAGAAAGGATGTGATGAACTACAAGTGAATTACAAATGGGCCACCAATGACCCTGATAATGGGATTCAAGCAAATTATAATTTTGCTCCAGTGGCAGATCCACTTAACTGTGTGCTGACTGACCTAATTCCCACTCAACTGGGAAACTGTAGAGCTGTTATTGTTTCCCTGTGGGTTCCTGGCTGTCTTCTTCAGCTTTATTACCTACAGTTGATTTTTCCACTCTGATTCAGATTCTTACTATTGACTTTTAAATAGTAATGATTATCCAGTCCTAAAGTATGAAGAAAAAAATACAAATCACTAAGCCCATATTACTTTTTTATTTATTTAAAAGACAGTTCAATAATAATAAAGAAAGTTGTGAGGAAAACAATAACCCAGGTTCCTTTGTTCATGTTTTATGAACATGTTTTATGAGTTTTTCTCATCTACACACACATATATGCTAATTGGAAAAGTAATATATGCACATTATGAAATCTTTAAAATTTCTGTAAGAAATTATCTATAAGGTACAAATATTTTATCATAACATTTATATTTAGTATTTGAAATATTTTAAAATTCCTAAACTCAAGAGATAATCATTGTTCATAAATACACAGGGATATGAACAGTTGTGAGCATGTAACAACGGGTGGTGTGACGAACACTGTAGCAATTTTATAGCCAAACCCCCAGAAATCTCAGATTATTTCCTTAGTATAAATTAATAGCAGTTCAGTTGTTGATTAAAAAATATGTATATCTATATGACTTCAGCTCAGGTCATGATTTTAGGATCCTAGGATGAAGCTCTGAGTGGAGCTCTTGCTCAGTGGGGAGTCTGCTTCTCCCTCTCCCTCTGCCCTTCCACCCTGCTTGTTCTTTCTCTCTCCCTCTTTCTCAGATAAATAAATAGACTCTTTTATAAAATTAAAAAATTTTTAAAAGTATGTATGTTTAAAAATTTATAGTTATTTTCAAATCCCTACAGACAGCTCTTACCAACTTAAAATCTAAATAGTATAGCATTACCAATATTTTTCATCACTGAAAATTTCTTAGGTGGTGGAAGATGCTGCCTTATTTAATGATACTTTGCTCTCTAGTAAAATTAAAAATTTTTGTACGTTGATTTTCAGTTTGCTTCATTTTTTCTTCTTTGAATTACCTCTTCCCACATTTTATTTTATTTCTATTTTTTTAAATAAAAATACCTTTGCTTATATGATTAGGTAAATAATACATAATTGTTGTGAGGGAAGATCAAATAATATATATAAGCTTAAGAGAAAAAACTGTCAATATTTTGGTTTCTATCCATTCATTGGTACAGAGGCACATGTAATTTTTAATGCATTTTCCTGATTACTTTGGAAGGTAGAGAATCTTTTCAAATATGTATTACCATTTAAATTTGCTCTTCTATTAGTTGCCTATTAATACTCTCTATCTTTAATTCTATTGTGTTATCTTTTCATATCAACTGTAAGCTTTCTATGAATATTATAGTTACTGATTTGTCATGTGCATTACAAATTTAAAATTGCTTTTCAAAGTACCATTTGTCTATTCACATTATACTTGCAATTTTTGTCATTAAAATAAATTAATGGTGTTTATGCTATGCTATTAATTATGTGATATTTTTAGCATTAGTGCTATGGACTGTGTTTATTTGATCATTAAACATGATCAAATAAATATTAAAAATATGGTCATGTAAGTTTTTAATTTCCCACTGAAAAGGTTTAATCCTTCTGAGATTAATTATTGCATACAGATTGAGGAGAAGCTTTATTTTTTTTCCAGCTCTTGAATTTCCTTCCTTAGCTAAAAGGTTTCTCTTACATATAAATAAATTTTTCTGGTAATGTCCAGTGATTTTTCTTCTTCATTTCTTATTCATCTTTTATCCACTCATCCATTTATTCATTTATTCACTCATTCTTTTATTCATTAATTATTAAAAATTATCACTTAGGGATCTTTTCCAGTCAGACTATACAGTACCTACATAAAATCTACCTATGGAATAAATTTATTTTATCAGTCATCAATTGATGGTTTAGTTATTTTCATATCTTGACTTAGAAGTTGTGCTGAAATGAGTGTATTTGTTCATATGTCATTTTGTAGTTGTATGAGTTGGTCTGTATAACTGGAAGTGTTGGATGTATCTTTTTATTTAAAAGACACTGTCTTAACTGATAGGATAGGTTATAGTAAACAGCGGAAGGAGGCTATAATGATGTGTGGTAATGGATTAGATATGGAGGCATCAGGATGAATTCATATTCAATAGGCATATACATATAGAAATATTGATAGATATTTGTATATACATGGGTTAGTGTACACATATATGTTGTTGCTCTGTTAGCAGAGAGGACCTGTTAGCAATTATGTCTTAGTGTCAACAAGTATGGTCGGCACCCAGATCTTGACTTCTATTCTATTCCCCAGTAAAACAGTCAGGACTTCTTAGAGAAATGGTTGATTTTATATTTGGGAGAGGAAATAGGAAAAATGACTCTGGAAATCCTATAGCTCTAGAAAGTAAAGTACTAAAACCAAAACAAAACAACAAAAAACCCAGCCATGATGATGAATGTAAATCAAAGGGACCCAAGAACCAACTAAAAGAGTTCTTAATGGCCAAAGCTAAAAATGTTTTGAAGCAACAGAATAATATGGTATCAGATAATAACCTACAGTATAAAATAAATATCCATGAGTCCATATTGATATCAATAAGTTACTAAATAAGTAAGTAAATAAATAAATAAATGGGAAGGATAGACAAAGCCCCCATATGAAAGAAATGCAAATAATTTCTGTAGATACTCCACTTTCTAGGAGATAGAACATCATTTGCCATTCCTTAAATATGGGCTGTTTACAGTGATTTCCTATCAAAAGGTATACTGTGGAAGGGGGAGAGTAACTTCCCAGTGGAGAAACCTGACAAACACTACCTCAATAGGTAATCAAGGCAAACATTGATAGTGGTAATTTATGCTGATAGTACATAATCTTGATATGATTTGGTGAGACTGGCAATTTACTTCCATGTTCTTCCTCTCAAAAACACAGATTGAGATGGATCATGAGAAAAACAAGAGAAAAATCTTAATTGAGGGACATTCTACAAAATACCTGACTGTACTCTTCAAATTTTCCAAAGTCATAAAAAACAAGGAAAATTTAAGAAAATGCCATAGCCAGGAGGAGCCTAAGGAGGCATGTTAACTAACTGTAAAATTGTTACCTGGATGGATTCTGGAACAGACAAGGGACATTAGGAAAAAAAAAAACCCGAAAAAACTTAATAATGTAGGAATTTTAATATATCAACATTGGATTATTAATTGTGACAAATGTACCATATTAATGCTAGATGCTAATAACTGGGAAGAGTAGGTCTCAGCAGTTGTCTTCACAATTTTTCTGTCAGTCCAGAACTCTAAAGTTGTTTTTTTAAAAAAGGGAGACATTACCCAATCTCCCCTACATTGAGGTTATATCCATCTAAACTTCCACTAGCAGTTTAAGAAAAGTTTCCTTTACAAAATATTTACCAGAGATTCTGTATGTTGCTACTCTGATTAAAGATAAAATCTCAGTGTATCTTTTCCCTTTTTAAAATTTATTATTGAACTGTAGTTAACACACAGTATTATATTAGTTGCAGGTATACAACACAGTGATTAAACAGTTCTGTACATTACTGCTCGCCATGATAAATGCAGTTATCATCCATCAGTGTGCTAATTTTGTTTTTCCTTCTTATGATAAAGTTGAAAACTGGTTCGGTTTTTTAAAAAAAATATTAATATGTTTTTCTGTTAACTTTCAATCCAGATCTTCTGCTTATTTTTCTTTTATTTGTTTATTTATATATTTATTTGAGAGAGAAAGACAGAGATAGCAAGAAAGAGCACACGCAGGGAGGAGAGGGAGAAGCAGGGTCCCTGCTAAGTGGGGCTCCATCCCAGGACCCCGGGATCATGACCTGAGCCAGGGGCAGACACTTAACTCAGTGGGCCACCCAGATGCCCCAAGATCTTCTGCTTGTTTTTCTATGGGTTGTTCTTTTTCTTTGATTTAGAGAAGCCATGCAACAAGTAGTTTTCTGCTTTGTTGTCTTTTGACTTTGTTGCTTCTTGGTATTTGGAAATATTTTTTATTTAATTGGCTTAGCCAGTCTCTTCTCCCATAGATTCCACATCTTATAATCATAAGGGCTTCCCACTCTTACATTATATGAAGAATCTTCCACATTTTCACCTAATACTTGTATAGGATTTTTAGGGGTTTTTTTGCATTTATTTTCACATTTTGCCTTTACTAATGTAATTTTTTTTTTACTAATGTAATTCTTAAATTTATTTCTTTCTAATCTTTTATTTTACTTCTTTTCTTCCTTCCACTTTTCTTTGCTTTATATATTTTGCTACTTAAGTTTTCTTTTCTCATTTCTCTTTAGTAACTTGGAGGAGATACATCCTATTTTTACATTCCCTAATAATTAACTCTCAGTTTAAAAATAATCTTATTTGAAGTTGTATTTATGAGTCATCACCAACAATATGACAGTATTTCTGAATGTTTCCTTTGCCAGGTATGGTAGGCAACATTTCAAAAAATTCCAAGATTTTCAAAGATTCCCATCTCCTGGTTATTCAAACAATAATCTATGTAGTGCTATAAAGAGAATTTGCAGATGTCATAAAATATTAAAATAGAGATATTATTCTGGATTATCTGAGCAGGTCCTGTGTAATCACCTGAGCTCCTAGAAGTAGAGGAGGAAGGCAAAAGAATTAGAGGGATGAGTTTGGAAGAAGGAGAGAAAATGAAGCAAGAGAGATTTCAAGTGGGGAAACACATCCCATATAACTGGTTTTGAAAATGAAGGAGGGGATCGTAAGAAATGCAGGAAGCTCCAGAAGCTGAGAATGACTCCTGACACCAGCAAGGAAATGGGACCTTGGTCTTAACAAGTACATAGAACTGAATCCTGCCAAGAGCCTGATTGAGCTTCAAGTAGAATCCCTCCCAGAGATCCCAGAAACGAATGCAGCCATGCTGACACATTGATTTCAGCCTGTGAGACTCAAAGTAGAGAAGCACTAAGCCCCCCCAGCCTTCTGACTAACAGAACCGTGAGATAATAAGTGCATATTATTTTAAACCACTACATTTGTGAGTCTGTCATGGTGGCAGCAGCAAAATTAATACAGCAGGCAGTGAGATTAGCTCAATCTCAGTTTTCCTTTACACACCATATCTGAGATTTATTGGTGTGATTTTGAGATTTGCATTACATTTCACAAGTGTTAATTAGGATTAGTTTTATTTTTAAACTATTTCTTTGTTCAAAGCCAGTCTTTCAGTAATTTTATCCAGTTTGTTTTCTTGGCACTTGTATTTGTGAGAGTATTTATCTTTTGCCATCAACATAAATGGCAGCATATTGACAGTGAATTTTGGAATCACACATTTTCTTTCTCATAATTTTATTCACATTACTAAACTAATGCTGTAGAGGGAATAGCATTTTCCCCTTTTTTCCATATTGTTTTTCTATCTATATATTCGTTCTTAAAATTTGTATATTGACTGAACTATATATGTAGGTGACTTTTTTTTTTAATATTTTATTTATTTATTTGTCAGAGAGAGAGGGAGAGAGAGCAAGCGAGCACAAGCAGACAGAGTGGCAGGCAGAGGTAGAGGGAGAAGCAGGCTCCCTGCCAAGCAAGGAGCCCGATATGGGACTCGATCCCAGAACGCTGGGATCATGACCTGAGCCGAAGGCAGCTGCTTAACCAACTGAGCCACCCAGTCGTCCCTGTAGGTGACTTTTTGTTGTTATTAATCTCACTAATTAATTGGCAAGATCTCTGCATCTGCACTCAGGAATTTTTCATATATTTGGCTTTAAGCATTATTCAGTTTCCTTATACTTTGGTCTCTGAAGACTCTAATTTTCTCAGTTTATTTCATTTGCAAGTTAGTGATATCTCATAAACTATTTTAGGAGAGATATTGAATTTCTGAAACCCAAATGCTTGTTTATAAATGGTAGCTGGAATATCAACTTCGTCTGATAATCCACATATAATGACTACTTATTTGGGTGTCTATGAGAATAACAAAATCAGTTGTGAAAAATTTAGAAGCTTCATATCACATCTTCAGATCTGTATGGCCTTTTTTGAAGTAAAGACTACCAGTGTCTTCTATTGGTAAGGGCAGTAGTCCCAATTCTGGCTTAAAAAAAAAAAAATGACTTTCACATCTATCATCAACAAATATTTACTGTGTATCTATTATATGACAGGTCCTGAGATTCATCAAAAATATAGGAGAACATGAATTTCAGAGCAGAAAGTATATTGATCCTTCTATTATTGTAATGCAAATTACCACAAACTTAACAACCCAAAACAGTACTCATTTATTATGTCACAGTTTTTACAGGTCAGAAGTCAGGGCAACACTACAAGTCTGCAATACTCTATCAGCTTCCTTTACAGTGTCATCTGAGGCTTGACTGGAGAGGGGGGGATCTACTTCCAGGCTCATTCAGTTTGATGCTTGAATTCATTTCCTTGTGGCCGTATGACTCAGTGTGCCGGCTTCTTACGGTGGGGCTAGAGGCCAACCCTCGGTCCTGGAGGCCTCCCATAGGTTCTTGCCATTTTGCCCTCTGTATGGTTGTTGCTTTTTCAAGGCCAGTGGAAAATTTTCTCAACTCATTTGGCTAAGATGGGGCTCTACTTGACATAACATAATAACAGGAGCAATATCCCATTAACTTTGTCATAGTCTATCAATTAGAAGCAAGTCACAGGATTTACCTGCACTCAGAGGGAGGGAATTATTCAAGGGTATGGATTATTCAGTGTGTGTCTACTGAATAAGGTAATCTGAAAAGTCATTTTTGAAATTGTACAAAACAAGCTTTCTGCCCTATTTTTCATTATGTTCAATTGATTCTCTCATTTATCTACTTTGTAACTGTGAAAGTCCTCATGTTGTGTGATACTCCATAGTCAGCTCCCAGGGAATTTGCATGATAATATAACTCTATTTTAAGGGTTTTTATTATTTCATCACAAACATTTGTTTCAGGATCAAATCATACAAAGCTTAAAAGTGGCATTACTCTAATTTGCTTCCATAAATAAATCTCACTTACTATTAAGCCTATTCAGAGAGCATTCTCAAGGGCATTCTGATTTAGCTAAGACTTGATAGAGGTTAAAGAGTCACCTACAGATTAGAAGAAAATAGATTTCAACTGGAATATGTGGTATAATTTTTATCTAAATTATTTTAATATTAATTAAGGAATCTCTTGTAGTATTCTGCCTATTTAACTGTAGAAGTTTACTTGGTCTTATATCAATCATTTTTTTATATTAGGTATAATTTCCTTTTGGATTGCCTTTTGCCACTTGTAATTTTACCACTTTTTATGAATCCATGAGAAATGACAAGGATTCATATTGAATTCATATTCATTCATGTTGAATAAATGTTTATAGTTTAGACATTTAGAAAATAAGGATCAGTCATTTATTCTAGAATAATTGGGCAACTCTGTACAACATGGTTTTTAGAGTTCTAGCAGATAATAGAGTAACTGTCGCCTTTGCAGTACCTGTATGAATGTTTGACATCTCTTTTTTCAATAAATTCACCATATTTTCCCAAAGAAGGTAGAGCACTGAATTCTCAGAAACCTAGAATTGTGTCCTCTGCCTACCTTTCAGTATGACTTTGGATAAAGTACCAAACTTTTCCCACTCCTTTGATTTTCCTATCTGCAAAATGGAAATAATAACATTACTTTCCCCATGTGGCTCTTACTGTTAAAATGAAATGGCAAACATAAAATATTTATCAAAGTGAAAAAAACACACAATAAGAAATCAACAAGTAGGAGGTTTTTAAAAAAATTACAGTTCTAAAAGGCATGAAGAGACAGCTTTACTATCATGTGTTAGCATCAGAACAAAATTGTGAGAGGAATTTTCACTGGTTGTCATATTAGATCAGACACTTTTAATTGCAACTGACAGAAATATGACTCCCCAAACCAGAGAAATGAGCAACATAGTGGCTTAGATGATTCAAAAGTTCAGGACAGTTCCTAGCTTTAGGGATAGTTGTGTTCTTGGGCTTAAAAACTTTCAGAATTAGGTTTTATCCAAAATAGACCATCTACTTTAGAATGAAGATATTCACTGAGTCACTGATTCTCTCACAGCAACCTGAAAGGTATTCCTTCACAATTTGTTTCACAGAAATAACTGGTTGGTTATAATGTTACCAATTTATGTCATAAATCCATCACTGAGCATGTAACTGTGATGAGGTGAATTTAGTGCTAAGGCTGCCCAATCTGAGCAGCGTGGGTGAGGCCAACCCAACTGAGGCACATGGTCTATGAATGGATGAGGGGAATTGTTGACATCACAGGTGGGAAAGGTCAATGCTAGATATTATACCGAAAAACAAAAGAGCAGTTGTACCGTACAGCTATGTTTAAGGTGAATGTCTGTGTTTGTATAAGTTATAACATTTTGGTAGTGAGAAATAGATATTGTTCCTGGCTAACACTAACAAAACACCAATGTATTAGGATAGGGGTCAGAAATAAAATCCAAGAAAATAGGTGGGGAAAACAGGATTCAAGAATTTCAGGACACAATATCCTTAAGGAATTCAATTTCAGGCTGTTGCTTAAGGAATCTCTGAGAATTCACTACAGATTTGTTTGAAAGGAGAGTGAAATTCTAGAACAAAAGTGAATTATTCCCCTAGCTTGGTTCATGTCTTCACCCTTTGTCTAGGAGTGGGGGAATTATGAGAGTATCTTGTACAACAGCCCTACTAGTAATGTGCCCAGTGAGAGAAGAACTTCCCAAATCAAAATCTGAGGAGCTGTCAAAAGACATGGAAATAGATATTTGGCACTCAAGAATACAGAGGGCTCTAGAACCATATTCTTCATTCTCATGGTAGAGTCCTTTTTGATAGAGGCATATGGAATTTGGAATTAAGTGTACAAGTTTTTAACCATGGGTCTACTCCCATGAATGTGATATTAGATACACTACTTACCACTTATATCCCTTGCCTTTCTCAGTGAGGATAGTGTTGGTACCTACATTTTAGATGTCTAGAATGGGAAAGGATAATAGCTTTGAGAAGGATATTATGAAGATATCATTAGCTACCTATTAATTAGCTAAGATATTAGTAGTTTTATTAAATAATATGACAAATGTTGACATTATGGTGAATATTTATTTTTATACAAAAGGAAAAAAAAATCAGACTTTTTCTTGTAATACCTCATGGTGTCATGCAATGGAAAGAATCATGGAATAAGAAAAAGTGGACTTGAGTACTTTTCCCTGATGTCCACTGTGATTGATTAAGAATCACTTAAAAGTGACCTTATCTTCCTGGCTTCAACTGAAGAGTTGGTATGGGGGGAACTCATGGATCTTATGTTTACCTTGTAGTATCAACACTTATGACAATAAAACAGGAAGAGGAGAAAGACAAAATGGTTACTCTCACAGAAATATTTTTATCATTAGATAACTTTTTGAGCGTTGATTATGTAGCAGGCACCGATTTAAGCACTACTTTGTATTAATTCACCTCCTACTCACAACAAGCCTATAAGGTAGACTGTTTTATTATTTGCTTCTTATAACTGAAGAAACTGAGGCACAGAGAGCTAAGAAACATGTCCAGTGTCTTACATCTACAACCTTGGAACTAGGATGGAAACCAACTACTCTATACATATTTGTTAAACTGCCTCTCATTACACATGAAGATGCTAGTTATTAATTATCCTATTTAGTACAGTCTAGTGTTTGAAAATTTTTTGAGAAAATTGGAAAGTAGATGAATTTTAATACAAAATTCTCTCTGGAGAGGAAAAATATAAAAACAGAACAATGATGGAAAAGACAGAAAATAAATGAAGTTCTTCCCTTCCCCACCTCACCTTAGACACATTTTTTTTCTAGTTGTCAGATTTTTTTTAAAGATTTATGCATTTATTTTAGAGAGGGAACAGGGGAAGAGGGAGAGAGAGTCTCGAGTAGACTCTATGGTGAGCACAGACGCACCTCGGCCTGCGTCTCTGCCTACTTGTGATCTCTGTCAAGTAAATAAGTAAAATCTAAAAAAAAAAAAAAAAAAAAAAGTGGGCAGGATTACATCATGCTGGGTTTTCACACCATCTGCCAAGGGTCAACAGGTGGATATTATGTATAAGTTACTTGAATTCTAGTCATATGATTAAGTATATACCGTAAGTGTTTCTTACTGTCCAATTCTGAGTGAAGGTTCATTTTTTAGTAAGAGAAGCATTTGGTGTAACTTTGATTCTTCTCCTGCAAATGTTCAAGATTCATCTGAACTTATGAGAGCAGTGTGAAAGGTAAGGAGAAACTTGGACATAGATTACAAGTTGAATATAGGCCAGTAACTTGAAGAAAGCTTTCAGAGAGATTTTATTTGTATAAGAATGGATTTTTTTTTTTTTCTGAACAGCATTGTGTGACTTGACAGTGACCTGGAAAAGCTTATGGGTTAAGGAGTTTTTGCAAACAGTATTAAGTGTGCTGCAGGGAAGAAATAATGGAGTAAACCAGGGTTGTTCATGCAGGAGTACTTCTGGGAATCAGCTATTGGGTTAAGACCTGATGGCATATTTATGAGCCTTGTAGTGGTGGAATAGTGATATAGGCCATTGCCACCTCAACTGGACCACAAGAAACACCATTCATACCTACCCATCCATTCAGTTATTCACAGGAGCATTGAAAAACTACCCACCCAATAGGCTTAAACTCTCAGACTTGGAGCTATTACAAAAAAGTATGTACATAAGTGTATGTGTGTGTTACAGAGAGGATAGAAAGACAGCTAGAGGAAGAGAGGAGGGCTCTGAGCACCAGCTCTGTCATATTTCCCTTGGAAGGCTGTGGAAATGAGCCTTGAACACCGAATTAGGCACTCTGTGAATCAGGATATGAGTTGGTGATTCCTAGACACCAATCATTTTTCTTGTTGCATACACACATGATCCATCCTATGAATATGCCTTACAAAGATTACCTGAGTAAACTCAATACCCGGCCAAAGGTGTCTAATAGTACAATGTCAGCACATAAATATATTACTTTAGGATTTCATCCAGTTGGCCATCTCCAACATATGAACAGATGGCATTCTATAATATTTTTATCTGAAATATTTTTTAATTGGGAGTATATAATTTTTTTTCTCAAAAGCAGTTTATATTGATAGAGTTCCAAGGCTAACCAATAAAATTATCTTTGCTGGGATGTTCCTGGGGTGATGACATGACAAATCTATGGACAAATCAGCGACAGTCATCACAACACCAGGCATTTACAGAATATTACATAGTACTCACTGATTGAGGAATTTCCATGTACTGATTTTTTAAATTCTCACAACATCTCTATAACATATTATATGATTATGTATTTACAGATAAGGAAACTAGGGCATTTAATGTTTGAATAATTGCTGAGGGACCCCCGATTAGGAAGAGGCAGAGCTGGATTCAAGCAGGCATGCTTAGCTACTGCCCTCCCATTGGGCTTCAGTCCAACATGTATCAAGACTTGGTTTATGTTGGCCACCATAGGAGGTGCTGATAAGGTACAAGGAGTACCAGCCATGGGAGCTGCTGAGGGATGGAGGTGTGAACAAATAACTATGTGTAGCTCACTGGACAGAAGTATGTCAAGGATAATCAAATAGGACAGATAAATAAGTGATTAACTGTGAAGAATCAGGAAAGGAAATACTCCACGGACATGGAAACATCTGAGATGTCTTTTGATGCACAGGTAGCAGTTTTGACAAATGAAGGGATGTTAACAGACAGGGGAAGTAGCACTTGTGAGCAGTATGGAGACATGAGACAGCTTTCTCCTGTATATGGGAAAACTCTTTTCTAATATCTTTTCTCACTCAAATGTTGTTAAAAAAAAAAAAAATCACAGTGTTGGCTCTGGATTGACTCAAAATATAGATCACTTTTTCCCAAAATGTAGGTCACTAAAAGTAGGTGACTTTTTAAAGTCAGACTGAGATTTTTAAAAGTTATTATTCTTTTATTAATGCTTCATTTGTTTAAAACATTGTTAGCACAGTTTAAGGAATGTACAGATTGAGAGCAAGATCTAGGGATTTCCTATATAAACCTCTGCTCCACACATGTCTAGCCTCCAGGTGCCTGGGTGGCTCAGTCAGTTGGGTGTCTGCCTTCGGCTCAGATTGTGATCCCGGAGTCCTGGGATGGAGCCCTGCATCAGGCTCCTTGCTCAACAGGGAACCTTCTTCTCCCTCTCCCTGCCCCTCTGCCTACTTGTGATCCCTCTCTCTCTCTTTCACCCTGTATCAAATGAATAAATTAAAAAATCTTTAAAAAGAATAAAGGCTCCCACCAGAGTGGTATATTTCTTAATAATTACCGCTGAGTGTCCGCAGTTTACCTGAAGGTTCATCCTTGGTGTTGTACATTCTGAGTTTGGCAAAGGTATAATGACATGTATCTATCATTAGAGACTGAGTCGGGACAGAGACATGATAAAAAATAGGATAGACTGAACCTTTATTTTCCCTTATGCCCATCATCAACTCCCTTCTAGATCAGTCTGGGTGAGAAGAATCTCTTTGGAAATGGGAAAAACTGGTTGAAATATCAGATGATAAGTGGAGAAATGTAAAGTGGGAGAAGGTTTTTTTGGGATCAGTTCATATGGCAGAATATAACTCAATCCACATGCTTTCGAATATCCTGAGACATAGATGAAGGGCACTTGCTCACAGTATGTAGTGAAAAACTGTTGAATATTTTGGGCCATATTTTCCATGTGCCAAGCACTGTGTTGAGTGCTTTTCAAGCTTTAATTCAATTGATCCACTCAACAACCTGACCGCAAGAGCTGCTTTTCTTCAAAACATTTTGCAGTTGTAGGTAACACACTTGCTAAGAAGCAGAGCAGAGATTCCAACTCAACGTCTGATAGACTCAATTTCAAGTTGACAAAGATGAACTTGCAAGCCTCCTGAGGTAGCCTTGTCATGACCCCTTCTAGATGGCTGTCTTCTGTAGATCTTCAGATGGTAGTGAAGAATGGGTATTTATGGATACTTATGAGTCCCCTGATGAGAGAGTGATATTAAAATAGATCTTTGTGTTAAATGAACTTAAAGCTGTTAAGTTTTTTTTTCTTCAAAGGATTTTTTTCTTTTTTCTTTTACTTCAAAGACTGATTATATGTTCTTGAAATAGAGAGTGGAATATATATGTCCTAGTTCAGAATTCTGGGAAACTTTGTAAGTAATTGAAGTTACAGATTTACATTTTGTATTGAAAAAGCCAAATTTATTTAATCTGCTTATTGCAGTGTTCCAAGATAAGATTTGTCAGAAGGCTAAAAAGTCTTTCTGACCACTGGCAAATTCTTCTAAATGGATGCTTTGATTAATTATGATCCTTTCACTGATTAAACATCAGTGACTAATTTTCTCATATAGTGGAAAGTAACTACTGCCATAATTGTTAGGAAATACAGGAAAAAGGATGCAGAGAATAACATAGAGTTCTGATTATGATATCAGATTGTACCAGCTGTTGTAACTGAGGTTTCTGAAAGCCTTGCAGTTTATTTAATCTGAGTTGCGAGAATAAATATCTATAATAGCTATTTTGAAAAACCATATAGTCTGTGTAATTGTACCAACTATGGGCAATATAGTAATAGGCATTTATGGAATATCTACTCCAGGTGAGACACTCTGCTGGAGGAAAGTGTCAGATGGAACTGCTCTATTTAGTTTTCATACAGGCTATGCCTTTTGAACAGGTCAGAAGTTTTTTGGTTTTTTGTTTTTTTTTTTTTTTTTTTTTTTTAAACAATATTATTTCAAATAGCAGTGCGTAAATCCAATTACTGGATTCTCTAGGTTGGAAGGGAGACCATTTAATCCTTCCCTCCCCATCTGTTGTTGAATATCCCTTAACCTGCAGCATTCCTTCTGAGCAGCTAACCTTGTCTTGAATACTTCCTGCATGAGTGTTATATCCTGTCGTAGCTCAGAGCATTTTCAAGTACTTTGGAACATTCAGTTTTCTTCCTGCAACTTCTACCCATTGATTCTAATTTTAGTTGTTCCATATTCTACTATCTTTAACACAGTTTTAGATCTTTAAAATATAAACCTTCATGAGAGTCAAAGAAAAGAGATTCTTAAGCAAATTGAATCGGATTGAAGAACTCAAAATTATGCTCTATATTTACCCAGAAACAATGCTTTGATAAAATAGAAAAATATAAAGTAATTTTCAGAAATGGAAACTGATTTTGGTATTTTGATTTGGATTCTGAGATTCTTTAGAAAATGTGTACCTACCTCTTCAGTGTTAATTGTTACTTCACATGGGGAAAGGAAGGTAGTGATTAATGTGGATTCCAAATGCATGGTTTAGATTCCCATCCTTATCACTTAGTAACTGTACCACTTGTGGTGATTTGCTTACCTCTGTGGGCCTCAGTTTCCTAACCAGTAATAATAGTACCTACATCATAAGATTGTTGTATGGTTGTGATAATGTTTATAAAGTACTTAGCAATGGTCCTGGTCCATAAAAACACATTCACTGGGATGGTCATTCAACAAATGTCCATTGATGACATATATCAAATATCTTATCTAAGGAGTGATCCCCCCAAGTTTTTATTTAAATTCTAGTTAGTTAACATGCAATGAAATATTAGTTTCAGGTGTAGAATTTAGTGATTCATCACTTAGATACATCACCTGGTGCTCATCACCACAATTGTACTCCTTAATCCCCTGACCTATTTCCCCCATCTACCCTCCCCCCTCTTGTCCAGCAATCATCAGTTTGTTCTCTGTAGTTAATAGTCTTTTCCCTGGTTTGCCTCTTTTTCTTTTTCTCCCTGTGCTTGTTTGTTTTGTTTCTTAAATTCCACATATGAGTGAAACCATATGGTATCTGTCCTCTAAATGATTTATCTTGCTTAGCAAAATACTCTCTAGCTCCATCCATCTCATTGCAAATGGCAAGAGTTCATTCTTTTTTATGTCTGAGTAATACTCCATATACATATACCACATCTTCTTTATCCATTCATAGATTGATGGACATCTGGGCTTTTTCCATAATTTGGCTATTGTTGATGACACTGCTATAAGCACCATCATGCATGCATACCTCTGAATCAGTATTTTTATATCCTTTGGGTAAATAGCTAGTAGTGCAATTGCTGGACCATTGGCTAGTTTTATTTTTAACTTCTCGAGGAACCCCATACTGTTTTAAGGAGTGATTCTAAAAATGACATTATGTGATAAAATATTTTCTAAAACTTGCATTTTTCCATATATTTTTCTAGCAACACCAAAAGAAAATAGTTTCCTTATGTTTTGGGATAAAGATCATTAGTTTACAAAACACTATTTAGTTGCAAAATACTGTTGCTGAGAGAGAATTTGTTAACTAAGAGAAAGATTTGTGTATTTTTTGTAGAATATGCTCTCCAGTAGAGATGCTGTTTAGCTTTTACTACTTAATATTCTTGACAGGTGCCAGGTCAAAGATTCCTTCATTTCACTCATTAAAGGTTTTTTTTTTTCTTTGAACTATTTTAGGGCAGGACTCTGCAATATGGCATTCATCTATCTTTTTATTGGCTGTTAGAAGACTGAACTCTTTATATTATTTATTTATATCAACCTTGTAGACCCATTTGGTATCTAATTATTATTTAAGCACTTCCTACCTTAGAATAAAGTTTCCAGTCTTAAAGTTAGAAAACTAGTTAACACTTTTTGCCTTAAACCTGCATTATCTTGCTCATCACCTCTAATCCATCAGATAACAAACAACAGGAATGGCCAGTGATTCCCTTCCTTTCTATTTGCGTTTTCTGTGTCCTGGTATTTGTACATAGTCCTTCATGCAATGTGCCTCTGCGATTTTCTGCACCCATAAACAGCATTTTTCAGCTCTCAGTATGTAAGTCAAGATACTCATTGTATTCGGTACAGCACTTTTTGTGCATGTGTAAGTACAGTCTTTTGCTTCTTAACTTTTTCTGAAGAGATCTGTTTATCCTTATAACTTGACCACCACTTGTGTAAAATTCTATAGTACTCTTAAATATACCTAGGCTCTCCATTATGCTGTAATATTTACCAACCTTTATCTCTAGCCTCCAAGGACTGTGCTCTTGTAGAGTTACACCAACACCTCCAGGCATGTGGCCTCAGCCACCGAGCAGATCCTTCATAGCAAGTGACAGCACAACCCTCACTTGGCATTTAGTTTGCTTCTCTATTTAACACATCACAGAAAAGATGCAAATTCATTCAGCTCACAACGGAAACACATCCTATTTTTGAGCTGCCTACGCAGATAATATTCATAATTTCTGAACTAGATGTAAAGAATATAATGTACATACAATTTGTTTTTCAACCAGAATTAAATCTATTTGGAGTTTAGCTTTTCTTTGAAAGAAAAACACAAGCTGCAAAGAAAATGTTTGATTGAATTCTAGTGCATAAGGTTGATCCACATAGCAAAAGCTGTATCAGGTGGCTAGGATGTGCCATTGTTCTAGATCTTTTAAAGACTTTGTCTCATTTTATCTTTACCATAAACATGGACAAATATTGTTTTCTCTTTTTTTTTCAGAACAGGAGATGTGGTAGATTGGTTATGATCTTAATTTTTTTATGCCTCCTATATCCATGCCCTATGCAGTACAATTTGACAGCAACATTTTCAATTTAAATTCAACTAATTAACATAGAATGTATTATTAGTTTCAGAGGCAGAGGTCAGTGATTCATCAGTTGCATGTAACACCAGTGCTTTTTACATCATGTGCCCTCCTTAATGTTTGTTAACCAATTACCCCCATTCAACCATCCCCTTCCCTTCCAGCAACCCTCTGTTTGTTTCCTGTGATTAATCATCTCTTATGGTTTGTCTCTCTCTCTGATTTCATCTTGTTTTATTTTTCCCTCCCTTCCCCTATGCTCCTCTGTTTAGTCTCTTAAATTTCACATATGAATGAAATCATATAATTGTCTTTCTCTGATTGACTGATTTTGCTTAGTATAATACCCTCTAATTCCACTAATTCCATCCACATAGTTGCGAATGGCAAGATTTTATTTTTTGATGGCTGAATAATATTCCATATGTATATATGTGGTATATATGTATATATGTACCCCATTTTCTTTATCTATTTTTCTGTCAATGGACACTTCTATCAATTTGTCAATGGCTCTTTCCATAGTTTCGCTCTTGTGGACATTACTGCTATAAACATTGGAGTGTAGGGCCCCCTTTGGATCACTACATTTGTATCTTTGGGGTAATAGGGTAGCTCTATTTTTAACTTCTTGAGAAACCTCCATTCTGTTTTTCAGAGTGACTGTACCAGCTTGCATTCCTACCAACAGTATAAGAGAGTTCCCCTTTCTCTGCATCCTGGCCAACATCTTTGATAGCAACTCTTAATAATAAATAGGGTTTCCCCTGCTGCTTGAATATGAACTGCCCTTGTGACTTGCTTTGACCATGAGAATGTGGCAGAAACTGACAATGTGCCAGTTTCCAATCTGGCTCTCGGGAGGCTTTGCCTCTTTTTGTGTTGTGTTTTTAAACCCTGCTCAGATGCCATGGCAATAAGCCCAGGCTAGCCTAGTAGTTGATAAGAGATCCATAACCAGTTCCTATCCTTGCCATAGCCAAGAGCCAGCCAGGTAACCACTAAACATATAAGCGATATCTTTCCTAGAGCACCCAGCCTCTGACCCAGGTGA
This sequence comes from Taxidea taxus jeffersonii, assembly GCA_003697995.1. Taxonomy (NCBI): domain Eukaryota; kingdom Metazoa; phylum Chordata; class Mammalia; order Carnivora; family Mustelidae; genus Taxidea; species Taxidea taxus. The sequence continues at coordinate 46,792 of RCUC01151425.1, forward strand.
CCAGAGACACAGGATTCTATTATTAAAGATCAGCCAATCTTGGCCCAGACAGGTGGAACCACTCATACATTCCTGAGCAACAATAAATGTGTACTATTTCAAACCACTGTGCTTTGGAGCAGATTGTCATACAACAATGGTTATCTGATATAGCGGGTTTTCTTCCTTTTATTACTCTTACTTCCGTGACCCAGTGCGTTGATGCTGCTAATGAAAAAAAGGGGACAAAAGTATTATTAAATGTTTCCTGATGTGCCACTCTGTGAGAACAAAAGTAAACTCATTTTTGGTCCTCAGTGAACTTCTTAGCTTCAAAAGAATCTTACCTCCATTCATATATGAAGCAACTGTTGTTCAGAAAAGTTGCCTTACACCAAGTCAGTTGGACCTTAAGTGGCAGTGCCAGCATTTGAGCACAAGACTGAAGTCCCTGTTCTTTCTCTTTTCATATTTCTCTTGTCCCCTATTCCTTTAAAATGACGATGTTTAGTAGTTGCTTTAAGAAAGCTTTCACTCCAAGTAGTCACTATTGGATGCTCTAAGAAGTCTACAGAATAGCTGATAGACAATTATTATATATACATATATGCATATATGTATATATATTTTTAAGATTTTATTTATTTATTTGACAGACAGATATCACAAGTAGGCAGATAGGCAGGCAGAGAGAGAGGATGAAGCAGGCTCCCCACCGAGCAGAGAGCCGGATTCGGGCTCAATCCCAGGACCCTGGGATCATGACCTGAGCCGAAGGCAGAGGCTTCAACCCACTGAGCCACTCAGGCGCCCCAATTATTATATTTTTGTACCTCTTACATATAGGCCTAGCCCAGGTAGTAAAAGAGGCAAGTGGTCTGTGGGTTATGGTTTGTTGAACTGCTGATGTAGAGTTTGATATGTTATTGACTGTTGTGTATCAGTTTTGCCTTTCTTTTGGGTTCTTACTGCTTTGGCTGGATTTCCAAATGCTGTGGAGCCCAACCTAGGCTGAGCCTTTCTACCTACAAGCACATAAGAATTCCCCTTGCATTTCAATTCAGGCAGGCTATCTGTTCTTTCTCCTTGCAGTTCCTGCAGAGACCCTCATGACTGTCCCTAACTCACCACCACCATCTATTAAGAACATGATTTAAGGGTCTGGTCACAAGAGACATTATTGGTTTGGAAAATTTTCCTGAAGACTCTGAAAGATTCTGCTTGTTTAACTCATTTCCTGAAAGCAGAGGTCTGGGAGCAAGAGACATAGGGGTTAAGACTTTGTGTTCCTTTTTCCAGAAACAGGGTTTTCTTGCAAGGCTTTAATTCACAAGTTAGTTCTGCCCTTCTAAAATCAGAGCATCATACGCTATACCAAGTGGTCTGTATGTAACTTTTTATCACAATTTCAATTACTTTTGGCTGCAAGCAATCCCCCAGATTTTAACAAGTGTTCTTTTTTTTTAATATATTTTACTTATTTATTTGACAGAGAGAGATCACAAGTAGGTAGAGCAGCAGGCAGAAGTGGGGGGAGGGGAAGCAGACTCCCCGCTGAGCAGAGAGCCGGATATGGGGCTCGATCCTGGAACCCTGAGATCATGACCCGAGCTGAAGGCAGAGGCTTAACCCACTGAGCCACCCAGGTGCCCCAACAAGTGTTCTAAGAGTAAAGGCACTCTGTCATTTTATCAATTAATTTTCCGTACCCAGTCAGAAATAATTCCCAGTGATAGCAGATATCCACCCTCCCCAGTCGTTTTCCATCAAGTATCCATTAATTAGGAGTGGCAGCAATTTTTCAGTATGTGTGGGTTTTGGTGTTGGTTTTTTCTCATGGTTGAATTTCATTTTAGTTTGACAATCTTTTAGAGATAGCAGAAGCAGATCAAGGTGGTGTGGGGCTGAAACTTACTGAAGACCTTCCAAATATATAAAATTAAGTATAGGGTAATTATAAGGATTTGTGCTAGTGAGGGGCCTCTGAGCTTAGGCATTATTAACTTCACAGGGCATTGTGGTCATCTACAGGCATATTGGAAATCTATGGATATAGAGTGGAGGTCATACCATTCAATATTTGCTCAGCGCCTTGCTTGAAGGCACTGAGCAAGTCCTATGAAGAAGTGAAGTGAACTAAGCACATGCTCATTCATCTTGGAGTGAATAGTGGGGCCTGGACACGCTGGAGAAGACAAACCTTTTTTTTATGATTATATTTATTTATTTGACAGAGAGAGGTCACAAGTAGGTAGAGAGGCAGGCAGAGGGAGAGGGGGAAGCAGGCTCCTTACTGAGCAGAGAGCCCAATGCAGTCTCAATCCCAGGACCCTGAGACCATGACCTAAGCTGAAGGCTGAAGCTTAACCTACTGAGCCACCCAGGTGCCCTGAAGACAAACCTTTTCTAAAGAAGGCAGGTACTATTCCTCATTAGCTAGTTGTGGTCGTACAGGAATGAAAGCCCCACATTGCAACATCCTCCACTTTTTTAAAGCTTCTAGACATATGGCTTAAATTTAAATCTGAAAGCTCCCAATTTTAAAATGCTCACAAATGTCTGTTGTGAGTAAATTCAGCCCACTAATTTAGAATTTGTGACCTGTAAAATAGTTTTTTTTTTTTTTATGTTTGCCAGAGGACATTGAAAGTCATTTGAAATATGAATGAGGGAATTACATAATTACTAATATATGGTTATATCTTGGCATAAATTGAAGATATAGTTACTAAGAACAATGTATCTCCATCAGCAACATAAGTTTCCCATCTATAACATTGATATGGGATTAAAAAGTCTGGTTTTTACGTTGCCTTTCTGGAAAATGTCAGTCTTGCTTCTGACTGCTTATTCCTTCACTCACTCTCTCTCACATGGTTCTTCACACATGCTTGGCACATAAATAAGCAGCCAGTATATGGTTGTTAAATTAATTAAATAAAACATAATTTAGCCAAAATTTACTTCAATGTTGATGGTCTGCTTGATCTCCAATTTGAGAGAACCTTAATCAATGAACAAAATGGCATTTTATTTATTTATTTATTTTTAATTTAAGCTTTATTTAAACATATAATGTAACCCCACCCCCCTCTCCCAACCCCTCTTCCCCCCACCCCCCTCAGTTTGTTTTATGACATTAAAAGTCTCTTTTGGTTTGTCTCCCTCCCGATCCCATCTTGTTTCATTTTTACTTTTCCTACCACCTTAACTCCTACCCCCGTTGCATCTCCACTTCCTCATATCAGGGAGATCATGTGATAGTTGTCTTTCTCCACTTGACTTATTTCGCTAAGCATAATACGCTCTAGTTCCATCCATGTTGTCGCAAATGGTAAGATTTCATTTCTTTTGATGGCTGCATAGTATTCCATTGTATATATATACCACCTCTTCTTTATCCATTCATCTGTTGATGGACATCTAGGTTCTTTCCATAACTTGGCTATTGTGGACATTGCTGCTATAAACATTCAGGTACACGTGCCCCTTCGGATCACTACGTTTGTATCTTTAGGGTAAATACCCAGTAGTGCAATTGCTGGGTCATAAGGTAGCTCTATTTTCAATTTTTTGAGGAACCTCCATGTTGTTTTCCAGAGTGGTTGCACCAGCTTGCATTCCCACCAACAGTGTAGGAGGGTTCCCCTTTCTCCACATCCTTGCCAGCATCTGTCATTTCCTGACATGTCCTGACATTTCCTGACATGTCCTGACATTTCCTGAATGTCATTTTAGCCATTCTGACTGGTGTGAGGTGGTATCTCATTGTGGTTTTGATTTGTATTTCCCTGATGCCCAATGATGTGGAGCACTTTTTCATGTGTCTGTTGGCCATCTGGATGTCTTCTTTGCAGAAATGTCTGTTCATGTCCTCTGCCCATTTCTTGATAGGATTATTTGTTCTTTGGGTGTTGAGTTTGCTAAGCTCTTTGTAGATTTTAGATACTAGCCCTTTATCTGATATGTCGTTTGCAAATATCTTCTCCCACTCTGTCAGCTGTCTTTTGGTTTTGTTGACTGTTTCCTTTGCTGTGCAAAAGCTTTTGATCTTGATGAAGTCCCAATAGTTCATTTTTCCCTTGCTTCCCTTGCCTTTGGCGTTGTTCCTAGGAAGAAGTTGCTGCGGCTGAGGTCGAAGAGGTTGCTGCCTGTGTTTTCCTCAAGGATTTTGATGGATTCCTTTCTCACGTTGAGGTCCTTCATCCATTTTGAGTCTATTTTCGTGTGTGGTGTAAGGAAATGCTCCAATTTCATTTTTCTGCATATGGCTGTCCAATTTTCCCAACACCATTTGTTGAAGAGGCTGTCTTTTTTCCATTGGATGTTCTTTCCTGCTTTATCGAAGATTAGTTGACCATAGAGTTGAGGGTCTATTTCTGGGCTCTCTATTCTGTTCCATTGATCTATGTGTCTGTTTTTGTGCCAGTATCTTAATGATCTTAATGATGACAGCTTTGTAGTAGAGCTTGAAGTCGGGAATTGTGATGCCACCAACTTTGGTTTTCTTTTTCAATATTCCTTTGGCTATTCGAGGTCTTTTCTGGTTCCATATAAATTTTAGGATTATTTGTTCCATTTCTTTGAAAAGATTGGAATGGATTTTGATAGGCATTGCATTAAATGTGTAGATAGCTTTAGGTAGCATAGACATTTTCAAAATATTTATTCTTCCAATCCATGAGCATGGAACATTTTTCCATTTGTGTCTTCCTCAATTTCTTTTGTGAGTACTTTATAGTTCTCTGAGTATAGATTCTTTGCCTCTTTGGTTAGGTTTATTCCTAGGTATCTTATGGTTTTGGGTGTAATTGTAGATGGGATTGACTCCTTAATTTCTCTTTCTTCTGTCTTGTTGTTGGTGTAAAGAAATGCACCTGATTTCTGTGCATTGATTTTATATCCTGACACTTTACTGAATTCCTGTACAAGCTCTAGCAGTTTTGGAGTGGAGCCTTTTGGGTTTTCCACATATAGTATCATATCATCTGCAAAGAGCGATAGTTTGACTTCTTTGCCGATTTGGATGCCTTTAATTTCTTTTTGTTGCCTGACTGTTGAGGCTAGGACTTCTAGTACTATGTTGAATAGCAGTGGTGATAGCGGACATCCCTGCCGTGTTCCTGACCTTAATGGAAAAGCTCTCAGTTTTTCTCCATTGAGAATGATACTTGCCGTGGGTTTTTCATAGATGGCTTTGATAATATTGAGGTATGTGCCTTCTATCCCTACACTTTGAAGAGTTTTGATTAGGAAGGGATGTTGCACTTTGTCAAATGCTTTTTCAGCATCTACTGAGAGTATCATATGGTTCTTGTTCTTTCTTTTGTTAATGTACTGTATCACATTGATTGATTTGTGGATGTTGAACCAACCCTGCTGCCCTGGAATAAATCCCACTTGGTCGTGATGAATAATCCTTTTAATGTACTGTTGGATCCTATTGGCTAGTATTTTGGTGAGAATTTTCACATCTGTGTTCATCAAGGATATTGGTCTGTAATTCTCTTTTTTGATGGGATCCTTGTCTGGTTTGGGGATCAAGGTGATG